>JAZAVI010000401.1:0-123355 GCA_036326025.1 Chrosomus eos | reverse complement strand
GTCGAGCCCCCCTGCCACGCCCGGGTACCAGCTTCAGCCCGGCCCTGATGGCCGCGGCTTCTGACCCGTGTGCAAAGTTTCAAGAGTTTTTGAGCATGTTAAGGGCCCCAAAAGTGTGCTAAGAATCTCAAAAGTATCCAAAAAGAATATTAAAGTTTGATGCGTTGTCACGGCAACAGCATCTAAGATATCAACAATCCTTTCACAGGTCTACATCTGGCATGTGTCTACATTATACACATCAAGTTTGAAGCAAATCGGGTAAAGCCTGTTTGATTTATGGACCAAGTTTTCGGACCCCGTTCCAGGGGGCGCTGTCGAGCCCCCCTGCCACGCCCGGGTACCAGCTTCAGCCCGGCCCTGATGGCCGCGGTTTCTGACCCGTGTGCAAAGTTTCAAGAGTTTTTTGAGCATGTTAAGGGCCCCAAAAGTGCGCTAAGAATCTCAAAAGTATCCAAAAAGAATATTAAAGTTTGATGCGTTGTCACGGCAACAGCATCTAAGATATCAACAATCCTTTCACAGGTCTACATCTGGCTTGTGTCTACATTATACACATCAAGTTTGAAGCAAATAGGGTAAAGCGTGTTGGATATATGGACCAAATTGTCGGACCCGTTCAAGGGGGCGCTGTCGAGCCCCCCTGCCACGCCCGGGTACCAGCTTCAGCCCGGCCCTGATGGCCGCGGTTTCTGACCCGTGTGCAAAGTTTCAAGAGTTTTTGAGCATGTTAAGGGCCCCAAAAGTGCGCTAAGAATCTCAAAAGTATCCAAAAAGAATATTAAAGTTTGATGCGTTGTCACGGCAACAGCATCTAAGATATCAACAATCCTTTCACAGGTCTACATCTGGCTTGTGTCTACATTATACACATCAAGTTTGAAGCAAATAGGGTAAAGCGTGTTGGATATATGGACCAAATTGTCGGACCCGTTCAAGGGGGCGCTGTCGAGCCCCCCTGCCACGCCCGGGTACCAGCTTCAGCCTGGCCCTGATGGCCGCGGGTTTTGTCCTGTGTGCAAAGTTTCAAGAGTTTTCGAGCACGTTAAGAACCCCAAAAGTGCCCGAAAGCATAAAAAAGCATGAAAAAGCTTAAAAAAAGGAATATTAATGTTTGATGCATTGCCATGGCAACAGTGTCTAAGATATCAATAATCCTTTCACAGGTCTACATCTGGCATGTGTCTACATTATGCACATGAAGTTTGAAGCAAATCGGGTAAAAATAAGAGGGTGATTTAAAAGCATTTTGAAAGTGACACACTTCCTGCTGCCAGTTGGTGGCGCTATAACTTTGACTCACAATAGTCACATCCATGTGATCGGGCTCTTACAACGAACACACTGCTGAAGTTTCATCAAGATTAGTTAATGTATGCAGTAGTTATGACACACTTCCTGTTTCACGTTTCTCGCCATAATTTCGTTTCCTCGCCACGGCCAAACCGTTCGAGATATCAAAAATCCCCTCGCAAACTTTCATCCTCAATGTCTTGACTTCACGCTGACCGAGTTTCGTGCCGTGTGTTTGAATTCTCTAGGAGGAGTGTTTCACATTCCATTGCATGCGTTTTCCAAAAAAGCCTAAATAGCCGACTTCCTGTTGGGCTGGGGTAAAAAGTTAGAGTGCGAAGTATATATGAAACGATGAGATCTACATGTGTACCGAGTTTCATATTATTACATGCAAGCGTGTTTGATTTATGGACCATGTTTTCGGACCCCGTTCCAGGGGGCGCTGTCGAGCCCCCCTGCCACGCCCGGGTACCATCTTCAGCCCGGCCCTGATGGCCGCAGGTTCTGACATGTGTGCAAAGTTTCAGGAGTTTTTGAGCATGTTAAGGCCTCCAAAAGTGTCCAAAAGGTAGTAAAAAAATAATTAGAAGAAGAAGAATAATAATAAATAATCCTTAGGAAAACAATAGGGCCTTCGCCCTTAGGGCTTGGGCCCTAATAAACAGAGCAATTCCAAGAGGGTCCTCACACCATCGGTGCTCGGGCCCTAAATATATAATATAGCTGCGAGCAGCGATTACGGGCCCAAGCCGGTGGCACCGCAACCCTGGTGCACCAGGGTGGCGGTACCGCCGGCTTTGGCCCGTAATCGCTGCTCGCAGCTATATTATATATATATATATATATATATATATATATATATATATATATATATATATATATATATATATATATATATATATATATATATATATATATATATATATATATATATAAAGCCGGTGGCATCGCCACCCTGGTCCCTTTAGGGTTATTGTGCACGACGTGACAAAATATCTGTTCGCTATCTGCCGAACGGCTCTGGTAGTCCCGCTTCAGCACTGATGATGTTGTAGAAATAGTGTGCTCTGGTTGGTCTGGATTATTCAGGATTTATTATTTTATACAGAAATAAGTTATTTATAATTCAGATGAGAATAAAGTTAGTGTTGATTAAAATGAAGGAAAACAAATATATTGATCTGAAATATAGCACATTCATTTTACATTTATTTAGGTTCAATTACCAAATATACAATCTTAATTTAATTCAAAGCAAACAATACATTTAAAATACATGGGTTGTATGCACATTTTTTTTAATAAAAAAATATATATATCCAAAAAGACAAGGCTTAAAAACTCTTGTCACTGTAACAGACACAATCTCTCTCTCTCTCACTCACACACACACACAAACACACACACACACACACACACACACACACACACACACACACACACACACACACACACACACACACACACACACACACACACACACACACACACACACACACACACACACACACACACACACACACACACACACACACACACGTCAAGTCACTTACATTTTAGATGCAATATTGAATAAGCAGAAAAATCGGATTTTCTGCTCTGAAAATATAAATAAGCATACAAATTGAATTAAAGCTGCAAGCAGCATTGAAAGGGCCCTCGCACCCGTGCCATCGCCACCCGGTGGCTTTAGGAAGACAGACCACGGTGGGCAATGTGCATTTAAGTAGATAAATATAGTGGGAGTATGTCAAAGTCAGTTACAAAAATGTCCTTTATTATGGGTATAATAGCATGCTGTTAAACATGTCACTTCCTGTTACCAGCAGGTGGCGCTATGACTGTAACTGAATATGAGCATGCACATGTGTTCAGGACAGAACTCTTATCAAACATGTGAAGTTTGGGGCAGATTGAACTTTGCCTTCTTAAGTAAAAACAACTTCCTGTTTCATAGCATTAGCATGCTTTAGCACTTAGCTAAGAACTGATAGCATGTTTAACATGTTTATAACATGTTTATAACTCAATGGCATATTTACTATGTTGCCAGTACTGCATCACACTGTTAAACATGTCACTTCCTGTTGCCAGTAGGTGGCGCTATTACTATAACTGAATATTCTCATGTAGATGTGTTCAGGGCAGGACTCTTATCAAATGTGTGAAGTTTGGGGCAGATTGGACATTGCCTTCTTAAGTAACAACAACTTCCTGTTTCATTTCATTAGCATGCTTTAGCACTTAGCTAAGAATTGCTAGCATGTTTTAACATGTTTATAACATGTTTATAACTCAATGGCATATTTACTATGTTGCCAGTACTGCATCACACTGTTAAACATGTCACTTCCTGTTGCCAGTAGGTGGCGCTATTACTATAACTGAATATTGTCATGTAGATGTGTTCAGGGCAGGACTCTTATCAAATGTGTGAAGTTTGGGGCAGATTGGACATTGTCTTCTTAAAGGAGCATTTCACCCATTTCAACATGAATCTTTATTGAAAGTGGATCATATATGTAGTCGAAATGTAAAATAATTTTTGAATTTGTTGCCCTCTTGACCGAGAAAAGACAGAAAATAACCGAAGGGTGCATTTGTATGAAAGACTACAACACCCACAATGCACCACATTGCACAGCTCCGCAAGCCACACCCACTAATCCGGAACTGCGCGCACATCAAAGAAATCATTCTTTCGTCAACAAGGCTAACGTTAGCTGCCACCAGAGTTTGAAATTCATTTCACGCAAAATTTCTAGTAAGTGATAATGAAAGTAAAGAGACACACCGACCGGTCTCGTATCTCTCACAGAGGAGCGGAAGCATAAACGGCAGATCGAGAGAGGAACAGGCCTGATTTTATGTTGTGTGTGGACTTCAGTCTTCAATGAGGGGCTGTTGGCTTATACTTTCGTTGTGTATTTGTTCATTTTACTATTAAAATGTTTAAATGTTCGCCGTTTCCAGCCTCCTTCTTCCCACAACAACAAACCCCGTTAACGTTAAGTTACATTGGCAAATTCATTAGTGAATTACTCCTCGTTTGTATTTCTTTCTGAATATGGTGTATTACTGCATGATACCTGGATGTTCAGTCAGGCGAAACTCTGGTGGTTCACATCACAACACAAACGTCCCTTCGTTGAAATTCTCTGCAGCAGACGGACTCTATCTGTGTCCGTAGCGCACAGCGAGAGCACAGGCACAGCAGTCCGCCTCAGCTCGAGCCAGTCCGGGCTCCTCGACCGCGACAGGCAGCCGCCTCCTGTTCCTCCATCAGCCTCAGCTGCTCTTCACTATATTGCGGCTCGTAAAGATAGCCACGAACATCGGATTCGAGCAGCAGACTTTCAAAATCCTCTTCTTCCATATCATGTATAGTTTCTTCAGTCATTGTCATACTTCCTATCTCCACAGCGCTCGTTAGCTTAGCTTCCAAAAACAAGATGGCGGATATTGATTTCGGTTTCTGCAAGTGAAGTCCCACCCACTGATCTGTAATAGGCCTGTAGGGTGAGTGGGTCCCACACCCTTGAATAATAATGAGCTAATGTTTGTAGTCTATACACTTTTCAATGAAATTTATCTTCCGTCCTATCGTGACGCAAAATGACGATATTTACGTCACGATAGGACGGAAGTAAAACACTTAAATCCTTTTTTCTCCCATCTCAAAAAAAAAACAAGCAAAATTCCACCATCATTATAATATATGACTGGGTTTCTAACAATACAAACCTTAATGCAAATGGGTGAAGTGACCCTTTAAGTAACAACAACTTCTTGTTTCATTTCATTAGCATGCTTTAGCACTTAGCTAAGAATTGCTAGCATGTTTTAACATGTTTATAACATGTTTATAACTCAATGGCATATTTACTATGTTGCCAGTACTGCATCACACTGTTAAACATGTCACTTCCTGTTGCCAGTAGGTGGCGCTATTACTATAGCTGAAAATTGTAATGTAGATGTGTTCAGGGCAGGACTCTTATCAAATGTGTGAAGTTTGGGGCAGTTTGGACATTGTCTTCTTAAGTAACAACAACTTCCTGTTTCATTTCATTAGCATGCTTTAACACTTAGCTAAGAATTGCTAGCATGTTTTAACAGTGTTTATAATTCAATGGCATATTTAATATGTTGCTAGTACTGCATCACAGTGTTAAACATGTCACTTCCTGTTGCCAGTAGGTGGCGCTATTACTATAACTGAATATTCTCATGTAGATGTGTTCAGGGCAGGACTCTTATCAAATGTGTAAAGTTTCGGGGTTTCGGGGTTCGAAGTTACAGCAAATTACTATTTAATTGCAGTAATAGCATGCTTTAGCACTTAGCTAAGTGTTTGCTAGCAGTTTTTAGCATGTTTCAAGTATGTTGATAGCATGTTTAGCACTTGCTGGCACTTTTTTATATGTTATTAGGAGTCCACAACAGTGTTAAACATGTCACTTCCTGTTGCCAGCAGGTGGCGCTATGACTGTAACTGAATATGAGCATGGACATGTGTTCAGGACAGAACTCTTATCAAACGTGTGAAGTTTGGGGCAGATTGGACATTCCATACCTGAGTTACAGCAAATTCCTATTGAATTGCAGTAATAGCATGCTTTAGCACTTAGCTAAGTGCTTGCTAGCATGTTTTAGCATGTTTCAAGTATGTTGTTAGCATGTTTAACACTTGCTGGCACTTTTTTATATGTTATCAGGAGTCCACAACAGTGTTAAACATGTCACTTCCTGTTGCCAGCAGGTGGCGCTATGACTGTAACTGAATATCAGCATGCACGTGTGTTCAGGACAGAACTCTTATCAAACATGTGAAGTTTGGGGCAGATTGGACATTGTTTGCCTGAGTTACAGCAACTTCCTGTTTCATGGCGAAACATCAAAATTTGTCAGGCCGCCGAGGACACGCCCTTCGACGAAAACTCAAGATCTTCGCAATTTAACGTCGCAAAGGCCTTAAGATTACACTCACCAAATTTGAAGATGATCAGATTAAAACTGTAGGAGGAGTTCGTTAAAGTACGAGGCCTGAAAATGGCAAAAACTGCACAAAAATCTGAGAGGAAGTTCAAAATGGCTGACTTCCTGTTGTGTTTAGGGCTACGGTCCAAGAGACTTTTTTATAGGTTTATGGGCCATTACATGTATGTACCGAATTTCGTACACGTACGTGAAACGTAACGCGAGGCGCACTCCGTTGAACCTTTATAGGTGGCGCTATCGAGCCATTTTGGCCCGCCCAATTTTGAAACGCATATCAGATGTAAATTTTCGCCAGTTCTGACGCGTGTGCAAATTTTCGTGAGTTTTCGTGCATGTTTAGGCCCTCAAAAATGCGATTCATTGAGGAGAAGAAGAAGAATAATAATAATAATAAACAGAGCAATTCCAAGAGGGTCCTCACACCATCGGTGCTCGGGCCCTAATAAGCACTTTGAATATTCTAAACAGAATAAGCACTAGTCGCTAATGAATAAGTACTAGTACTTAAGGCGAGACACGGCAGGCAAAAACATCGTTTTTTTTTCACTGGTCAATTTTGAGATTTTGGGCTATTTGTCTTCAATAGCATGTCTTCTTTCAGACTTGAGGTGAAAAAAATTCCAAAATACACATTTAGGTGTTTATTTTACTACACTTTGTCCATTTGCGTCTGTAGATTTCTCCTAAATTCAACAAAAAGTTGTCGTTATATATTAACATGCTGCTCTGCGATCGCTATCTGCACCCTGTCATCACACACACCGTTGGAAAGCTCTCTTTCTCCTGTTCAACGCTGTCTGATCCAAATATGGTCATTTCCTTTTTATCAGCAACCAATCGTGAAAGTAAAATGGGCATTTAACTCTAAAACCGAAATCTCATTGGCTGGTGTCCATTTCTGACAACGTGATTGGTTCAGATGCATCACGTGACGCGCTCTGACATTTAGATGTGTGTTTTTGACTCTTTTTCTGTTCATTTGAAGGCCATAAATGCTGTGTTATAAGTTGTAATGTGATTTAGTTGGTTTGTATTGTTGGTGCTGATGATTTGATAAGATATTGTGTCTGTAAATAGTTGTTTCCACTAAAAAAAGTATTCATTTTTACATTACAAATCTTTAAATGCTGTTTTCTCAAAATGAGTATTTTGTCATTCTCCAGTAGAAACTTCTCAGCCTGTGTAGCACCTATGTACACCAAACTTTCCAGTTATACACTTAGCAGTATTCTGAAGATATTTTCAGAGGGATTTGTTTATAAATCATTTCTGGCCTGATTTATGTGACTTTTTAATAAAAAAAATATGGCGAGAATTGATTTTTTAAGGCTATGGACAGTATATTTTGATTTCCTAGGTAATGAAAGCATATATCCTGAAATCCCTCTGAAATTCTTTTTTCATCTTGTGTGTGAACAAAATGAAAAAATAATTTTGCACCTGGCTTTATCATATGGTCAGATCTATCTACCGAAAATATATGCAAAATTGTGCATATTTAACGAGATAATGCCTAATTTGCATAATTAAACATACAAATTTCAAAAACTTGTAATACATTTTTTAATATACTTGCATAAGTAATCAACTGAGAAAGTTTCATGATGATATCTATTATTTAAAAAAAATACCCTATTCACCTGTAGTGTCTCGCCTTAATGGAATAGATACTAATATCTAAAAAATAAGTACTAGTAGCATGAAAATAGAGACTAGTATGTTAAAATGATTAAATGTTAAAACGGCTTGCCATATTGGCTCAGAGAGAGAGAGAGAGAAAATGACATTTTAGATAATAGTAACTATTAAAAGATACTAGTACTTATTCATTAGCTACTAATACGTATTCAAAAGAATATCTAAAGAATAAGCACTACTATCTAAAGAATAAGCACTAGTATCTAAAGAATAAGCACCAGTCGCTAATGAATAAGTACTAGTACTTAATGGAATAGATACTAGTATCGAAAAAATAAGTACTAGTAGCATGAAAATAGAGACTAGTAGGTTAAAATGATTAGATGTTAAAACGGCTTGCCATATTGGCTCAGTGTCACGGATGATACAGGAGTCAGACAGGTGGTAAGTGAAATCAGTGTTTATTTACAGAACAGTAGAAGCAGACGGAGTTATGGTGAGTATTCAAACAGATGATAATAGGATGAGAACTTAGCCACTGGATAATAAGAGTCTCTCTTTCAGATGCAGATGGTCTGTCACTGGAAAGGGTTGCAGTAGGATGGCTGAGAACTGAAGACGGCATACGGTGATGAAGATAATCCAATAGAACTCAGGTAAGTAGCAGGGAAGTAGCAGGTAAGTCTCTGGTTGAGCATAGGAGAGTCTGTGTGTCATGTAGCGACGAGATCAGACAGTGACTGCAGGGAGAGTGAGTGTTATATAGTCCGTGCTGGTGATGGGACACAGGTGACGGTGATCATGAGGTGCAGGTGCAGATGATAATGACTGGGGATGCTGGGAAATGTAGTGAACACAGATGAAGGAGGTGAATGTGAATTTGACACTCAGAGCATCAAAAGCATCAAACAAGAATATTAAAGTTTGATGCGTTGCCACGGCAACAGTATCTAAGATATCAATAATCCTTTCTCAGGTCTACATCTGCCGTGTGTTTACATTATACACATAAAGTTTGAAGCAAATTGGGTAAAAATAAGAGGGTGATTTCAAAGCATTTAGGAAGTGACACACTTCCTGCTGCCAGTTGGTGGCGCTATAACTTTGACTCACAATAGTCACATCCATGTGATCGGACACTTACACCGAACACACTGCTGAAGTTTCATCAAGATCAGTTAATGTATGCAGAAGTTATAACACACTTCCTGTTTCCATTATTCGCCATAAATTCGTTTCCTCGCCACGGCCAAACCGTTCGAGATATCAAAAATCCCCTGGCAATTTTTCATCCTCAATGTCTTGACTTCATGCTGACTGAGTTTCGTGGCGATTGGTTGAATTCTCTAGGAGTAGTATATCGAATTCCAGGGGCATACGCTTTCAAACAAACCATAATAGCCGACTTCCTGTTGGGCTGGGGTAAAAAGTAAAAGTACAAAGGATATATGAATCGATGAGATCTATATGTGTACCAAGTTTCATATTATTACATGCAAGCGTGTTTGATTTATGGACCAAGTTTTCAGACCCCGTTCCAGGGGGCGCTGTCGAGCCCCCCTGCCACGCCCGGGTACCAGCTTCAGCCCGGCCCTGATGGCCTCGGGTTCTGACCCGTGTGCAAAGATTCAAGAGTTTTTGAGCACGTTAAGGGTCCCAAAGGTGCGCTGAGAGTCTCAAAAGTATCCAAAAAGAATATTAAAGTTTGATGCATTGTCACGGCAACAGCATCTAAGATATCAACAATCCTTTCACAGGTCTACATCTGGCGTGTGTCTACATTATACACATCAAGTTTGAAGCAAATCGGGTAAAGCCTGTTTGATTTATGGACCAAGTTTTCGGACCCCGTTCCAGGGGGCGCTGTCGAGCCCCCCTGCCACGCCCGGGTACCATTTTCAGCCCGGCCCTGATGGCCGCGGTTTCTGACCCGTGTGCAAAGTTTCAAGAGTTTTTGAGCATGTTAAGGGCCCCAAAAGTGCGCTAAGAATCTCAAAAGTATCCAAAAAGAATATTAAAGTTTGATGCGTTGTCACGGCAACAGCATCTAAGATATCAACAATCCTTTCACAGGTCTACATCTGGCTTGTGTCTACATTATACACATCAAGTTTGAAGCAAATAGGGTCAAGCGTGTTGGATATATGGACCAAATTGTCGGACCCATTCAAGGGGGCGCTGTCGAGCCCCCTGCCACGCCCGGGTACCAGCTTCAGCCTGGCCCTGATGGCCGCGGGTTTTGTCCTGTGTGCAAAGTTTCAAGAGTTTTCGAGCACGTTAAGAACCCCAAAAGTGCCCGAAAGAATAAAAAAGCATGAAAAAGCTTAAAAAAAGGAATATTAATGTTTGATGCATTGCCATGGCAACAGTGTCTAAGATATCAATAATCCTTTCACAGGTCTACATCTGGCATGTGTCTACATTATGCACATGAAGTTTGAAGCAAATCGGGTAAAAATAAGAGGGTGATTTAAAAGCATTTTGGAAGTGACACACTTCCTGCTGCCAGTTGGTGGCGCTATAACTTTGACTCACAATAGTCACATCCATGTGATCGGGCTCTTTCAACGAACACACTGCTGAAGTTTCATCAAGATTAGTTAATGTATGCAGTAGTTATAACACACTTCCTTATTCACGTTTCTCGCCATAATTTCGTTTCCTCGCCACGGCCAAACCGTTCGAGATATCAAAAATCCCCTGGCAATTCTTCATCCTCAGTGTCTTGACTTCATGCACACCGAGTTTCGTGCTGTGTGTTTGAATTCTCTAGGAGGAGTGTTTCACATTCCATTGCATGCGTTTTCCAAACAACCCTTAATAGCCGACTTCCTGTTGGGCTGGGGTAAAAAGTTAGAGTGCGAAGTATATATGAAAAGATGAGATCTACATGTGTACCAAGTTTCATATTATTACATGCAAGCGTGTTTGATTTATGGACCATGTTTTCGGACCCCGTTCCAGGGGGCGCTGTCGAGCCCCCCTGCCACGCCCGGGTACCATCTTCAGCCCGGCCCTGATGGCCGCGGGTTCTGACATGTGTGCAAAGTTTCAGGAGTTTTTGAGCATGTTAAGGCCTCCAAAAGTGTCCAAAAGGTAGTAAAAAAATAATTAGAAGAATAATAATAATAAAATATAGCTGCGAGCAGCGATTACGGGCCCAAGCCGGTGGCACCGCAACCCTGGTGCACCAGGGTGGCGGTACCGCCGGCTTTGGCCCTTCATCGCTGCTCGCAGCTATATTTATTTATATATATATATATATATATATATATATATATATATATATATATATATATATATATATATATATATATATATATATATATAAAGCCGGTGGCATCGCCACCCTGGTGCCTTTAGGGTTATTGTGCACGACGTGACACAAAATATCTGCTCGCTATCTGCCGAACGGCTCTGGTAGTCCCGCTTCAGCACTGATGATGTTGTAGAAATAGTGTGCTCTGGTTGGTCTGGATTATTCGGGATTTTTTATTTTATACAGAAATAAGTTATTTATAATTCAGATGAGAATAAAGTTAGTGTTGATTAAAATGAAGGAAAACAAATATATTGATCTGAAATATAGCACATTCATTTTACATTTATTTAGGTTCAATTACCAAACATACAATCTTAATTTAATTTAAAGCAAACAATACATTTGAAATACATGGGTTGTATGCACATTTTTTTTTTATAAAAAATATATATATATATCCAAAAAGACAAGGCTTAAAAACTCTTGTCACTGTAACAGACACAATCTCTCTCTCACACACACACACACCACACACACACACACACACACACACACACAAACACACACACGCGCACACACACACACACACACACACACACACACACACACACACACACACACACACACACACACACACACACACACACACACACGTCAAGTCACATTTTAGATGCAATATTGAATAAGCAGAAAAATCGGATTTTCTGCTCTGAAAATATAAATAAGCATACAAATTGAATAAGCACTTTGAATATTCTAAACAGAATAAGCATTAGTCGCTAATGAATAAGTACTAGTACTTAATGGAATAGATACTAATATCTAAAAAATAAGTACTAGTAGCATGAAAATAGAGACTAGTATGTTAAAATGATTAAATGTTAAAACGGCTTGCCATATTGGCTCAGAGAGAGAGAGAGAGAAAATGACATTTTAGATAATAGCACCTATTAATAGATACTAGTATTTATTCAATAAATACTAGTTCTAAGTCATTACATACTAGTACCTATTAAATAGATACAAATACTTATTCATTAGCTACTAATACGTATTCAAAAGAATATCTAAAGAATAAGCACTACTATCTAAAGAATAGGCACTAGTACTAAAGAATAAGCACTAGTCGCTAATGAATAAGTACTATTACTTAATGGAATAGATACTAGTATCTAAAAAATAAGTACTAGTAGCATGAAAAAAGAGACTACTAGGTTAAAATGATTAAATGTTAAAACGGCTTGCCATATTGACTCAGAGCATCAAAAGCATCAAACAAGAATATTAAAGTTTGATGTGTTGCCACAGCAACAGTTTCAAAGATATCAAGAATCCCTTCACAGGTCTTCATCTGCAGTGTATTTACATTATACAGATGAAGTTTGAAGCAAATCGGGTAAAAATAAGAGGGTGATTTCAAAGCCTTTAGGAAGTGACACACTTCCTGCTGCCAGTTGGTGGCGCTATAACTTTGACTCACAATAGTCACATCCATGTGATCGGACTCTTACAGCGAACACACTGCTGAAGTTTCATCAAGATCAGTTAATGTATGCAGAAGTTATAACACACTTCCTGTTTCCATTATTCGCCATAAATTCGTTTCCTCGCCACGGCCAAACCGTTCGGGATATCAAAAATCCCCTGGCAATTTTTCATCCTCAATGTCTTGACTTCATGCTGACTGAGTTTCGTGGCGATTGGTTGAATTCTCTAGGAGTAGTATATCGAATTCCAGGGCATACGCTTTCAAACAAACCATAATAGCCGACTTCCTGTTGGGCTGGGGTAAAAAGTAAAAGTACAAAGGATATATGAATCGATGAGATCTATATGTGTACCAAGTTTCATATTATTACATGCAAGCGTGTTTGATTTATGGACCAAGTTTTCGGACCCCGTTCCAGGGGGCGCTGTCGAGCCCCCCTGCCACGCCCGGGTACCAGCTTCAGCCCGGCCCTGATGGCCGCGGTTTCTGACCCGTGTGCAAAGTTTCAAGAGTTTTTGAGCATGTTAAGGGCCCCAAAAGTGCGCTAAGAATCTCAAAAGTATCCAAAAAGAATATTAAAGTTTGATGCGTTGTCACGGCAACAGCATCTAAGATATCAACAATCCTTTCACAGGTCTACATCTGGCTTGTGTCTACATTATACACATCAAGTTTGAAGCAAATAGGGTAAAGCGTGTTGGATATATGGACCAAATTGTCGGACCCGTTCAAGGGGGCGCTGTCGAGCCCCCCTGCCACGCCCGGGTACCAGCTTCAGCCTGGCCCTGATGGCCGCGGGTTTTGTCCTGTGTGCAAAGTTTCAAGAGTTTTCGAGCACGTTAAGAACCCCAAAAGTGCCCGAAAGCATAAAAAAGCATGAAAAAGCTTAAAAAAAGGAATATTAATGTTTGATGCATTGCCATGGCAACAGTGTCTAAGATATCAATAATCCTTTCACAGGTCTACATCTGGCATGTGTCTACATTATGCACATGAAGTTTGAAGCAAATCGGGTAAAAATAAGAGGGTGATTTAAAAGCATTTTGAAAGTGACACACTTCCTGCTGCCAGTTGGTGGCACTATAACTTTGACTCACAATAGTCACATCCATGTGATCGGGCTCTTACAACGAACACACTGCTGAAGTTTCATCAAGATTAGTTAATGTATGCAGTAGTTATAACACACTTCCTGTTTCACGTTTCTCGCCATAATTTCGTTTCCTCGCCACGGCCAAACCGTTCGAGATATCAAAAATCCCCTCGCAAACTTTCATCCTCAATGTCTTGACTTCACGCTGACCGAGTTTCGTGCCGTGTGTTTGAATTCTCTAGGAGGAGTGTTTCACATTCCTTTGCATGCGTTTTCCAAACAAGCCTAAATAGCCGACTTCCTGTTGGGCTGGGGTAAAAAGTTAGAGTGCGAAGTATATATGAAACGATGAGATCTACATGTGTACCTAGTTTCATATTATTACATGCAAGCGTGTTTGATTTATGGACCATGTTTTCGGACCCCGTTCCAGGGGGCGCTGTCGAGCCCCCCTGCCACGCCCGGGTACCATCTTCTGCCCGGCCCTGATGGCCGCGGGTTCTGACATGTGTGCAAAGTTTCAGGAGTTTTTGAGCATGTTAAGGCCTCCAAAAGTGTCCAAAAGGTAGTAAAAAAATAATTAGAATAATAATAATAATAATAATAATAATAATAATAATAAATAATCCTTAGGAAAACAATAGGGCCTTCGCCCTTAGGGCTTTGGCCCTAATAATCCTTAGGAAAACAATAGGGCCTTCGCCCTTTGGGCTTGGGCCCTAATAAATAATCCTTAGGAAAACAATAGGGCCTTCGCCCTTTGGGCTTGGGCCCTAATTAATTAGAAAGAAAGATTAGCTAGAAAAAAGAAAGATTAGATTACTTAGAAAGAAAGAAAAAGAAATTAAATAGAAAGAAAAAGAAAATAGAAAGAAAGATTAGTTAGAAAAAAAGAAAAAAGAAAGAAAGATTACTTAGAAAGAAAGATTAGTTAAAAAGAAAAAGGAAATAGAGATTCGTTAGAGAGAATGAAAAAGGAGATTAGATAGAAATAGATTAGAAAGAAAGAGGAAAAAGAAAGGAATATTAGTCAGAAAGAAAAATAGAAAGTAGTTAGTAAGAAAAAGAAGATAGAAAGAAAGTTTAGTTCGAAAGATAGATAGATTAGTTCAAAAGAAAGAAAGATTCGTTAAAAATAAATTAAGATTAGTTAGAAGGAAAGATGATAAAAAAGAAAGAATTAGTTAGAAGAAAGATTAGTTCGAAAGAAAGAAAGAAAGAATGAAAGAAATAAAGAAAACAGAAAGAAAGATTAGTTGGAAAGAAAAAAGAAAAAACAAAGATTAGTTAAAAAGAAAGATAAAAAATAATTTAGAAAGATCAGTTAGAAAGAAAGAACGATTAGTTAGAAAGAAAGAAAGAATGAAAGATTAGTTGAAAGAAATTATTTAGAAAGATTTAGAAAGAAAGATTATTTAGAAAGATAGATAGATTAGTATGAAAGAAATAAAGATTAGTTAGAAAGAAAGATTTGTTTAAAAAGGAAAGAAAGATTACTTAGAAAGAAAGAAGGTAAGAAAGATTAGTTGAAAAGAAATAACAGAAAGAAAGTTTAGTTAGAAAAAAGTATGAAAGATTATTTAGAAAGTAAGAAAAAAAGAAAGATTAGTTAGAAAGAAAGTTTAGTTAGAAAGATTTGTTAAAAAGAAAGAAAGATTACTTAGAAAGAAAAGAAAGATTAGTTAGAAAGAAAGATTAGTTAAAAAAGATAGAAAGATTACTTACAAAGAAAGAAAGATGACAAAAAGATTAGTTAAAAAAGAAAGAAAGGTTAGTTAGAAAGAAAGATCAGTTAGAAAGAAAGAAAGATTAGTTAGAAAAAAGAATGAAAGATTATTTAGAGAGAAAGCAAAAAAAGAAAGAAAGAAAGAAAGATTAGTTAGAAAGAAAGATTAGTTAGAAAGATAGATTAGTATGAAAGAAAGAAAGATTAGATAGAAAGAAAGAAAGATTTGTTAAAAAAGAAAGATTACTTAGAAAGAAAAAAAAGAAAGAAAGATGACAGAAAGATTAGTTAAAAAAAAAGATAGATAGAAAGAATACAGATGTTATAAGAAAAATAAAATATTAGTTAGAATAGAAAAGTTAAGTGTATAGAAAGAATAGAAAATTAGTTTAAAAAAGAAAGAAAGAAGTAAAAAAATTAAAGAAGGGAAAGATTAGTAAAAAAGAAAGATTAGAGTTAGAAAAAAGAAAGAATGAAGAAAGAAAGAAAAGAAAGGTTAGTTAAAAGAAAGAAAAAAGAAAGAAAGATATTAGAAAGAGATAGAAAGATGTATAAAAGAAAGATTAGTAAAAAAGAAAGATATAGAAAGATTATTAGAAAGAAAAAAAGTTAAGAGAAGAGAAAGAAAGAAAGAGAAAGAAAAGAAAGAAAGAAAGAAAGAAGAGAAAAAAAGAAAGAAAGATTATAGAAAGAAAGTATGAAGAAAGAAAAGAAGAAAGAAAGAAAGAAAGAAAAAGAAGAAAGAAAGAAAAGAGAAAGAAAGAAAGAAAGAAAGAAAAGAAAGAAAGAAAAGAAAGAAAGAAGAAGAAAGAAAGAAAGAAAGATTATTAGAAAGATATATAGTTTAGTTCAAAAGAAAGAAAGGTTATAGTTATAAAAAAATTAAGATTAGTTAGAAAGAAAGATTAGTCAAAAAAGAAATTAGTTAGAAAGAAAGATTAGTTAGAAAGAAAGAAAGATAGAAAGAAAGAAAGAAGAAAGAAAAGAAAGAAAGAAAGAAAGAAAGAAAGAAAGAAAGAAAGAAAGAAAGAAAGAAAGAAAGAAAGAATAAAAAGAAGGAAATTAGAGAAGAAAGAAAGAAGTTAGAGAAAGAAGAAGAAAGAAAGAAAGAAAGAAAGTAAGAAAAAGAAAGAAAGAAAGAAAGAAAGAAAGAAAGAAAGAAAGAAAGAAAGAAAGAAAGAAAGAAAGAAAGAAAGAAAGAAAGATTAGTAAGAAAGAAATAAAGAAAGATTTGTTGTAAGTAGGTTAAATATCTAATATGTCCAGTAGGTTAAATATGAACTACAGTATGGACGAGGTAATTTATGTTTTGAGGATTCTTAGGCCAGATATATATTCAATATATCAAATATTGACTGACTATGAGATCAAATAGTAAGATACTATTTAACTTATTTTAAGAATAGTAAGAGCAAATAGCATTGCTCATCTCTTAGTTGCACTGCGTTGGCACTACGGAATAAGTTAGTTATTTTATATGCATTGGAAAGCGACAGATCATTTGATGTTTTCTCATCAGTAAGACAAATATATTATTTGTATGCAAAGCAAAAAGCAATATATTGTGGGCTGTCTTTTCAACATTTAATGCAATGATTTTTCTTAATTAAAACTGAAAATGGTTAGTTGAAGAAAGATTGATATTTTTTGCAATGTTATCTCTTAAACGTTCTTGAATGCATTGCAATGCAAAAAAGGGCATATTATTTTATTCTTCAAAGAACAACACTTGATCGTGTGTGCAATGTATTACAATAGCCGATTGCATTGCATATCTCTTTAATGCACTTCAGAATGAGATTGCTCTTGAATGCATTGCAATGCAACAAAGTGTTTAATGCAACAAAGTGCATATTGCTTATATGTTATTCTTCACTGCACAAAGCTTGATCAAATGTGCAATGCATTGCAATAGCAGATTGCATTTCACATCTCTTTAATGCACAACGGAATGAGTTAGTTCTTGAATGCATTGCAATGAAACAAAGTGCTTATGCTTATCCTTCAATGCACAACGCTTGATTGTATGTGCAATGCTTTGCAATTAGCTATTTATGCTATGTTTACTAGATAATGTTGGACATAGTTTTCAGATATGGAAAGGTGGTATAAAGGCATTTTTAAAAAGTGCTCACATTACCCATACGCCTCAATAGTCATTCTATTGATGGAGCAGGAAAACATGGCACTGCTATTTGTAGTTCATTTAGTCACACTTAAGGATAAGGGTAAGGATCTCTATAAATGAGTAATTTCTCTCAACATTGCAACACCCCATTGTTAACTTAATGTATTATTGACGCAATAATAACAGCAAAACATACTTTGTAACAGGAATCGTTTTACAGTTTTTCTCGATTGTTTACACACATTTTCTGAAAGAATGCCTCATATTCTCAGAACTCTACACACAAATCAAAAAACACACACACAATGGGCAAAACCCCTCAATTCTCCTGCAAAATGAAACTTTACATTCAAAACAATGTTATTTCTTCTCAAAATGGTATTTTGTTATCAAATGACACACACAAACCATCATATGAATAGACATTTATAAGAACCAGTTGAACACTGATGTGCTCAATGTAAAACACTGTGATGAATGGAAAACACTTCTTCTCCATTCATCATAATGACCCAGGCCTTTTTTGTTCAGTGTTACACTTACTACAGACAGTACATACATAAGTGTGGTGTAAAATATTTGAGAATATTGTTTTTATACCCAGAACACACAAATACTTGGCAACAAATATATTTTATTTTTCCCACAAAAACAATGGGAGATAGATCGCACATTTCGTACATCCCAACCAACACAAAGTTGCACATACAGTGGTCTACATACAAAACAACAGAAAAATGTACTGTATGCAGTTACAGTAAAAAAAAAAAAAAAAAAATAACTATGCTGCATCTTCTCTTCTGCTTCGGTCTTTTATGCTAAAGCTCTGATTGCTAATTGTAAAACTGTGTGACATGTGTTTGCCCATGTGACGAGTCAGTGTGCAGATCTGAATGGCAGTGTGTTCCTTGTGAAAACAAGAGATTTTGTGCATGAAAATTGTGCCAAATGCAAAAAATTGTGTGTAGTGTTTTGAGATGTAGTGTGTAGTGTGTTTTAGATCTGCAATTTGAGTGTAAAGCAGTGTAATTTGAGTGTAAAGCAGGAATTGTGCTTGTAGTTCAGCAGAATTGGTTCAGGGGGTCGGTGAATGAGTTACATGTTATGGTCATTGTGTCTCAAGTACCAGAATTTGTGTGTAAACAATTGAGAAAAACTGTAATAGCCCATGCCTTTAAGACCTCAACATGTCCAAAGGCAGTGAAAACCTACATTTAAAAAGAAATGATCCATTGAGTAAGAGGTGGCAAGGTTGAAATCAGAACAAGATAAAGCTGCTGGAATGTACATTTGCAATAACATAGCATATCTGACTGAAAATATGTAGCAGGGTGTATACACCATGGGTAGTAGCCTATACACATTTAGGTACGTTAGTAGATTTGACACTGGAGATACTAAATTGTGGACTGGCCATCTGTTCGGGTTGTTTTTTCCATTCATTTAGCCCAAGATGCTGGCATTGACGTTAAGCTTTGTCGCCAATCACAGCCATATATGTTGTGCCCATCGCCGCAATGGCCAATCAAAGGTTTTTACGTTTGACTCCTCGGAATCACAACATTAAAGGATATTATTGTGTATTATTGTCTCGAATATATCGTTACTTTATTAAATACTACTGGCAACAATGTTAAATACATAAAACAAAGATATGTTTCATCCGAAATTCATATTCAATATATAATTTACTAACCCCATTACTAATTACCGGTAATGCTGCCACAATTTTTATTGTAATATTTTATGCTATGCTATTCGCTACATGTTCTGTCTTCAATATATATAAATATAAAACAATTGTAACAAAAGTTGTATTGTTACTGCTGTGCACACTGCCACACACAACAACAAACAAATCTGTTAGGCTATGTCAAAATAGATCTGTGCATGAAGTCTCTGCAGTTTAAATACATGACTACTAGACTTGCCAATTTGTTCATTTTATCATTAACTTTTCACTTGACCGTTTTAAAGCAATGTTTACTTGATTACAATATTTGAAGGTTTTATTAAATTTGTGCCTGTTAACATTAGCATGACTTACTCATGTATTTAGTTTTTCAAATTGTTAAATATACTGTATTAGTTCATTATTTCCAATAGTTTTTTTTTTTTGTTTTTTATACCATGAACAACCATTTTGCCCAAGTTACCATAAATAACACTATCAATTCAATAGCATTTACCAGATGATCGTGTAAAGTTTTAATAATGTTCAGCCTTTGTAACACCCAGGTGAAAATATTACTCCAAAATGGAATTCCAGGGAAAAAAAGACACTCACAGTACCAATATTTGATAATTTATTTAACATTAATTAACATAAAAGTGATTTTGAAAAGTGAAAAGTAATCAATCGATTGCTAGATTTATTATAAAACAACAACAAAAAACAGTTACATGCAATAAAAGTAGAAAAGAAAACAAGAACAACAAACAAACACAGTAACTTAACCAAGAACAGGTAAAAATTTTACACTACACTTTATTCTTGAAAGAAAAGGTTGTAGGGCTCCCAGGTGTCCGTCCATTTCATCCCACTGCAAATTTACAGAACAGGCTGTGACATGTAACTATTAAAAATAGATTGACTTTTTGAAGAGTAAAAATATTTTTACATTCAGTTAAGACATTTAAAGACAAAAATATAAGCAAGAAAGATGTATTAGGCCATCAAAATGAATAAAGGAAATATTATTATAATACGCAACACAAATATCTTAGATTTTAACAACAGGTTTAATTTGTATAATTATCGTAGTGCACCCTTATACAGGTTTTATGTGATACATACCATCCTGAACAAGGCTTCCATTTTACTTTGACCTCTCGGACACCTTTTAAAGGATTAGTTCACTTTTTAAAAAACTTTTGCTGATAATTTACTCACCCCCATGTGAATCACCCCCAGTGTCATTGTTGAATGAACGAAACGACTCGAAAAAAGATTAGTTGATTTTATATATCTATCTATCTATCTATCTATCTATCTATCTATCTATTCTATCTAATCTATCTATTCTATCTATCTATCTATCTATCTATCTATCTAAAGCAAAAAAAAAGAAAGAAAAATTAGTTAGAAAGAAAGATTAGTTAGAAAGATAGATAGATTATTATGAAAGAAAGAAAGATTAGAAAGAAAGAAAGATTTGTTGAAAAGGAATTTATTTAGAAAAAAGATTACTCAAAAAAAAGAATGAAAGATTATTTAGAAAGTAAGAAATCAAAAAATAGAAAGAAAGAAAGATTAGTTAGAAAGAAAGATTAGTTAGAGATAGATAGATATAAAAAAGATTAGATAAGAAGAAAGAAGAAGAAAGAAAGAGAAGAAGAAAGAAAAGAAAGAAAGAAAGAAAAAAGAGAAAGAAAGAAAGAGAAAGATAAAGAAAAAGAGAGATCATTAGAAAGAAAGATTATTAGAAA
The DNA here is from genome assembly GCA_036326025.1 of Chrosomus eos. Taxonomy (NCBI): domain Eukaryota; kingdom Metazoa; phylum Chordata; class Actinopteri; order Cypriniformes; family Leuciscidae; genus Chrosomus; species Chrosomus eos. The sequence goes on along the minus strand of JAZAVI010000401.1, from coordinate 102,293 downwards.
GAAAGATTAGTTAGAAAGAAAACATTTAGAAAGAAAGAAAGATTAGTTAAAGAAATTATTTATAAAGAAAGATTAGTTAGAAAAAAGAAAGATTTGTTAAAAAAGACTAGAAGAAAAGAAAAAAGAAAGAAAGAAAGAAAAAAGAAAGAAAGAAAGAAAGAAAGAAAGAAATTGTAAAAAAAAGATATTAGAAAAAAAAGTATTAGTTAGAATATTAGTTAGAAAAAAGAAGATTTGTATAGAAAAGAAAGATTATTAGAAAGAAAAATAAAAGATATAGAGAAAGAAAGATTAGTTAGAAAGAGTAGTGAAAGAAGACAGTTAGAAAGAAAGATTAGTTAAAAAAGAAAGAAAGAAAAAAAAAGAAAGATTATTAGAAAGAAGAAAGATAGTTAGAAAGAAAAAAAGATATTAGAAAGATATATAGTTTAGTTAAAAGAAAGAAAGATTATTTAAAGAAATAAGATTAGTTAGAAAAAAGATTAGTTAAAAAAAAGAAAAAAGAAAGAAAGAAAGAAAAAAAGAAAGAAAGAAAGAAAGAAAGAAAGAAAAGAAGAAAGAAAGAAAGAAAGATAGAAAAAAGAAGAAAGAATTGTTAAAAAGAAGAAAGTATAGAAAAAATGAAAGATAGTTTAAAAGAAAGAATAGAGATTAGAAAGATAGATAGAAAGAAAGAAAGAAAGAAAAGATTAGTTAGAAAGAAGAAAGGATAGTTGAAAGAAAGAAAGAAGAAATAGTTAGTTAAATAGTAGAAAGAGAAAGATTAGTTAGAAAGGAAGAAAGATTAGTTAAAGAAAGAAAGTTAGTTTAAAGAAGAAGAAATGTAAGAAGAAAGAAAGAAAGAAAGAAAGAAAGAAAGAAAAAAGAAAAAGAAAGAAAAAGAAGAAAGAAAGAAAGAAAGAAAGATTAGTTAGAAAAAAAGATTAAAGTAAGATGATAGATTAGATAAAGAAAAAAGAATAGTTAGAAAGAAAGATGATTAGTAAAAGAAAGAAAGAAAGATTAAAGAAAAAAGATTATAGAAAGATAGTAAAAAAGAAAGATTATTAGAAAGAATAGAAAAGATAGTTAGAAAGAAATAAGATAGAAAGAAAAACTAAAGAAAGAAATGAAAAAAGAAAGAAAGTTAGAAAGAAAAGATAGAGAAAGAAAGAAAGATTAGTTAGAAAGAAAGAAAGAAGAAAGAAAAATAGTTAGAAAGAAAGATAGTTAGAAAATAAATAGATATATATGAAAGAAAGATTAGTTAGAAAGAAAGAAAGATTTGTTAAAAAGAAAGAAAGAAAGAAAGAAAGATTAGTTAGAAAGAAAAAGAAAAAGATAATAGAAAGAAAGAAAAATAAGAAAGAAAAAAGAAAAGAAGAAAGATAAGAAGAAGAAAAAGAAAGAAAGAAAGAATGTAAAAGATACATTAGAAAAAGAAGAAGATATTAGAAAAAAGAAAGATTTATTAGAAAGAAGAAAGAAAGAAATAGTAAAAGAATTAGTTAGAAAGAAAGATTAGTTAGAAAGAATAGATAGTTAGAAAGAAAGAATAAGAAAGAAAGAAAGAAAAAGAAAGAAAGAAAAGAAAAAAGAAAGATATAGAAAAAGAAAGAAAGAAAGATTAGAAAGAAAGAAAAAGAAAATTATTAGAAAGAATTAGTTATAAAAGAAAGAAAGATTAGTTAAAAGAAGATTAGTTAGAAAGAAAGAAAGATTAGTTAAAAAAAGAAAGAAAGAAAGAAAGAAGAGAAAGAAAGAAAGAAAGAAAGAAAAAGAAAGAAAGAAGAAAGAAAGAAAGAAAGAAAGAAAGAAAGATAGTTAGAAAGAAAGATAGAAAATTGTAAAAGAAAGATATAGAAAGAAAGATTAGTTAGAAAAGAAGAAGATTATTAGAAAGAAAGAAAAGATTAGTTAAAAGAAAATAGATAGTTAGAAAGAAGAAATAAAGAAAGAAAGAAAGATTAGTTAGAAGAAAGATATTGAAAGAAAGAAAGAATAGAATAGTTAGAAAGATAGTAAGAAAGAAAGAATGATTAGTTAGAAAGAAAGATTTAGTTAGAAAAATAGAAAAGATTAGTTTGAAAAGAAAGAAAATTTAGTTAGAAAGAAAAATAAAAAAGAAAGAAAGATTAGTTAGAAAGATAGAAAAATGATTATAAAGAAAGACTAGTTAGAAAGAAAGATAGTAAGAAAGAAAGAAAGAAAGAATTATTAGAAAGAAAGAAAAAAGATATTAGAAAAAAGAAAGATTAGTTGAAAAGAAAATTATTTAGAAAGAAAGATTAGTAGAAAAAAAAGAAGTTAGTTAGAAAGATAGAAGAAATTAGTTAGAAAGATAGTTAGAAAGAAATAAAAGATTAGTTAGAAAGATAGAAATTAGTTAGAAAGAAAAAAGAAGAATGAAAGAAATTATTATAAAGAAAGATTAGTTAGAAAAAAGAAAGATTAGTTAGAAAGATAGATAGATTAGTATGAAAGAAAGAAAGATTAGTTAGAAAGAATAGATAGAGAAAGAAAGAAAAATTAGTTAGAAAGAAAGATTAGTTAGAAAGAAAGATATAAAAAATAGATTAGATATAGAAAGAAAGAAAGATAAAGTAGAGAAGAAAGAAAGATTTTAAAAAGAAAGAAAAAAGAAAGAAAGAAAGATTAGTTAGAAAGAAAGTTTAGTTAGAAATATAGATAGATTAGTTTGAAAGAAAGAAAAATTAGTTAGAAAGAAAAATAAAAAAGACAGAAAGATTAGTTAGAAAGATAGAAAAAATGAGTTATAAAGAAAGACTAGTTAGAAAGATCAGTTAGAAAGAAAGAAGGATTAGTTAGAACGAAAGAAAATTTATTTAGAAAGAAAAAAAAGAAAGATTAGTTGAAAAGAAATTATTTAGAAAGAAAGATTAGTTAGAAAAAAAATACAGATTAGTTAGAAAGAAGATAGATTAGTATGAAAGAAAGAAAGATTAGTTAGAAAGAAAGATTTGTTCAAAAGAAAGAAAGATTACTAGAAAGAAAAAGAAAGAAAAGAAAGAAAGAAAGAAAGAAAGAAAGAAAGAAAGAAAGAAAGAAAGAAAGAAAAGAAAGAAAGAAAGAAGATTAGTTAGAAAGAAAGATAGAAAAATTGTTAAAAAGAAAGACTAGTTAGAAAGAAAGATCAGTTAGAAAGATAGATAGATTAGTTAGAAAGAAAGAAAGATTAGTTAGAAAGAAAGAAAGATTTGTTAAAAAGAAAGAAATAAAGAAAGAAAGAAAGATTAGTTAGAAAGAAAGATAGAAAAATTAGTTAACAAGAAAGACTAGTTAGATAGAAAGATCAGTAAGAAAGAAAGAATGATTAGTAAGAAAGAAAGTTTAGTTAGAAATATAGATAGATTAGTTTGAAAGAAAGAATAATTAGTTAGAAAGAAAAATAAAAAAGAAAGAAAGATTAGTTAGAAAGATAGAAAAATGAGTTATAAAGAAAGACTAGTTAGAAAGAAAGATCAGTAAGAAAGAAGAAAGAAAATTTATTTAGAAAGAAAAAATAAAAGATTATTTAGAAAAAAGAAAGATTAGTTGAAAAGAAATTATTTAGAAAAAAAATTAGTTAGAAAAAAATACAGATTAGTTATAAAGATAGATAGATTAGTATGAAAGAAAGATTAGTTAGAAAGATATATAGATTAGTATGAAAGAAAGAAAGATTAGTTAGAAAGAAAGAAAGATTAGTTAGAAAGAAAGAAAGATTTGTTCAAAAGAAAGAAATATTTGTTCAAAAGAAAGATTACTTAGAAAGAAAGAAAGAAAGAAAGAAAGAAAGAAAGAAAAGAAAGAAAAGAAAGAAAGAAAGAAAAAGAAAGAAAGAAAAGAAAGAAAGAAAATATTAGTTAGAAAGAAAGATAGAAAAATTTGTTAAAAAGAAAGACTAGTTAGAAAGACCAGCTAGAAAGATAGACAGATTAGTTAGAAAGAAAGAAAGATTAGTAAGAAAGAAAGAAAAAATACTTAGAATGAAAGAAAGAAAGAAAGAAAGAAAAGAAAAGAAAGAAAGAAGAAAGAAAGAAAGAAAGAAAAAGAAAGAAAGAAAGAAAGAAAGAAAGAAAGAAAGAAAGAAAGGATTAGTTGAAAAGAAATTATTTAGAAAAAAAGATTACTTAGAAAAAAGAATGAAAGATTATTTAGAAAGAAAGTAAGAAATCAAAAAAAGAAAAAAAGATTATTTAGAAAGAAAGATTAGTTAGAAAGATAGATAGATTAGTATGAAAGAAAGAAAGTTAGTAAGAAAGAAAGAAAGAAAGAAAAGAAAGAAAGAAAGAAAGAAAGAAAGAAAGATTTGTTAAAAAAGAAAGAAAGATTACTTAGAAAAAAAATAGAAAGATTAGTTTAAAAGAAATATAGATGAGTTGGAAAGATAGAAAGAAGAAAGAAAAGAAAGAAAAGAAAGAAAGAAAGAAAGAAAGAAAGAAAGAAAGAAAGAAAGAAAGAAAGAAAGAAAGAAAGAAAGAAAGAAAGAAAGAAAGAAAGAAAGATTAGTTAGAAAGAAAGAAAGGATAGTTTGAAAGAAAGAAAGGATAGAAATAGTTAGTTAAATAGTTAGAAAGGAAGAAAGATTAGTTAGAAAGGAAGAAAGATTAGTTAGAAAGAAAGAAAGGTTAGTTTGAAAGAAAGACAGAAAGATTTGTAAGATAGAAAGAAAGAAAGAAAGAAAGAAAGAAAGAAAGAAAAAAAGAAAGAAAGAAAGAAAAGAAAGAAAGAAAAGAAAGAAAGAAAGATTAGTTAGAAATAAATAAATATTAGTCAGAAAGATGGATAGATTAGTATGAAAGAAAGAAAGAATAGTTAGAAAGAAAGAATGATTAGTCAGAAAGAAAGATAAGTTAGAAAGATTAGAAGAAATAAATTATTTAGAAAGATTAGTTAAAAAAAGTGAAAGATTAGTTAGAAAGATAGATAGATTAGTTAGAAAGAAATATTAGATAGATAGAAAGAAAAATTATTTATAAAGAAAGAAAGATTATTTGAAAAGAAATTATTTATAAAGAAAGATTAGTTAGAAAAAAAGAAAGATTAGTTAGAAAGAAAGCAAAAAAGAAAGAAAAATTAGTTAGAAAGAAAGATTAGTTAGAAAGATAAATAGATTAGTATGAAAGAAAGAAAGATTAGTTAGAAAGAAAGAAAGATTTGTTAAAAAGAAAGAAAGAAAGAAAGAAAGATTAGTTAGAAAGAAACGTCTCGGTTACATATGTAACCCTCGTTCCCTGAGTACAGGGAACGGAGACGTGTCGTCGGGGGAGTTCCCTGACGAATTGGGATCACGCTAGGGAGACCAATCGACTACGAGTGAACTAAAACGAGCCAATAAATATTGGCATGCAAGATTTGCATTCCGCGACCCGCCTGCCAGTGCGGGTATAAAGGGCGGAAGCAAACGCATACACAATGCTTTTTCGCTGAGGAGCCGAACAGTGTCCAACCCTCCGCGAAGGTACAGCAACATGGCGAAGGGACGACACGTCTCCGTTCCCTGTACTCAGGGAACGAGGGTTACATATGTAACCGAGACGTTCCCTTTCGTCCTGGGAACTCCGACGTGTCGTCGGGGGAGTTCCCTGACGAATTGGGATCCCTACAAACACGCCATGGTGCTGACCCCTTTCAGCGCCCAGCTAAGCTACCCTGCAGCAGTTTCTTGAACAAGATGCGGGAGCTAGCTAGGGAAAATCACACTGCTGTTCCGCAAGACCCACTCAGTGGATTTGGATAACACTGGGAAAGCGTGCCCAACCCGTAGGAGGGAACGCTACGGAGCCCCTGCCCGCCCGAAGGGAGGCACTGGAATACACGTATGTACTAACCCGTGGGTAGTGAAACATACGGAAGTCCTTGAGGTAGTCCCAGCCCGAGGGGTAGGAGCGTACTCAGCAAGGACGACAGAGGGATCTGTCGAGAGGAAGACACGGAGCTAACCCGGAGGGTAGCTGGAACGTGGAAAAAATGGGTCGCCGAAGGGACCAAGGCCACCCAGTCTAAAAGCAACTCCTACGAGAGGTAATAGACCTGGCACCGGCGATCCGCCTCGCCTGATGCCGAAGGGGTGATGGAGGAACTCACGAGGTTAGCCGTATGTTGGGGAACCAACGGAGTAAAAGACGCACGTATCCGGCCCATGGGGCGGGAATGGCGTAGCAAGCCAACATAACCTAATTCCTCGCTCTACTGGCCGTAGCGAGTACGCGGGAGGAAACAGGTTCAACACGGAGGCTATAAAACCTAGCGAACGTGTTAGGTGTCGCCCAGCCCGCAGTTCTACAGATGTCTGTCAGCGAGGCGCCTTGCGCCAAGCCCAGGAGGAGGCAACACTCCTAGTAGAGTGTGCCGTCAACCTAGGTGGGCAAGGCACGCCCTGGGACTTATAAGCCCGGGCGATAGCATCCACTAGCCAGTGGGACAACCTCTGCTTGGAGACAGCCTTCCCCTTCTGCTGGCCTCCGTAACAAACAAAGAGCTGATCTGAGGTCCTGAAGCTTTGCGTTCTGTCCACGTAACAGCGCAGGGCGCGGACGGGACAGAGAAAAGCTAGGGCTGGGTCTGCCTCCTCCAGGGGCAGCGCTTGCAGGTTCACTACCTGATCCACAAACGGGGTGGTAGGAACCTTGGGCACGTATCCGAGCCGGGGTCTCAACACAGCGTGAGAAAGGCCCGGTCCAAACTCTAGGCACGATTCGTCGACCGAAAATGCCTGCAGATCCCCTACCCTCTTAAAAGAAGCCAACGCCAACAGGAGAGCTGTCTTCATAGACAAGATATTTAATTCGACTGAAGGCAGGGGCTCAAACGGGGGCCTCTGGAGTGCACTAAGCACTAGAGTCAAGTCCCAAGAGGGTAAGGGGTGCACATTATGAGGTGGATTCAGCCTCCTGGCACCCTTAAGGAATCTGATGATCAGGTCGTGCTTTCCCAATGACTTACCTTCTACTGCATCGTGATGAGCGGCTATTGCGGCAACATACACCGGCGATATGTTATGCCTAAATTTATACATGATTAACTAACTGTATTTTTCTTTGTACATTTCTGAAATGCACTTTCTGTAAAGCTGCTTTGAGACTATGTGTATTGTGAAAAGCGCTATACAAATAAAACTTGAATTGAATACACTTTGAGGGTGGAGGGAGACAGCCTTCGCTCCAACCCATCTTGCAGGAAGGAAAGCACGACTCTGATCGGGCAAGTTTGGGGGTCTTCCCGGTGGGAAGAACACCACTCGACGAACAGGTTCCACTTCAACGCATAAGGGCGCCTCGTAGAGGGGGCTCTGGCGGAAGTGATGGTGTCTACCACACCCTGCGGTAGGCCACCTAGAACCTCCGCGTCCCGTCCAGGGACCACACATGGAGTCTCCAGAGGTCTGGACGCGGGTGCCACAAGGTGCCCCGTCTTTGGGAAAGGAGGTCCTTCCTCAGAGGAATCGGCCAAGGAGGGACTGACGCGAGGAGTATGAGTTCCACGAACCAAGTCCGGTTGGGCCAATACGGCGCAACGAGCAGGACCTGCTCCTCGTCCTCCCTGACTTTGCACAAGATCTGTGCAAGAAGGCTCACTGGGGGAAACGCATATTTGCGAAGACCCAAGGGCCAGCTGTGCGCCAGTGCATCCGTGCCGAGAGAACCCTCGGTCAGGGAGTAAAACAACCGGCAATGAGTCGTGTCCGGAGAGGCAAACAGGTCTACCTGAGCGGCTCCGAAGACTTCCCATATCAGCTGAACCGTCTGGGGGTGGAGTCGCCATTCTCCCGGAAGAGGTGGCTGCCGTGAAGCTCGTCGGCTGTACGGTTGGCACACCAGGGATGTGAATGGCTCGAAGCGACCTCAGATGCTCCTGACTCCACAGGAGGAGATGGCGGGCGAGTCGCGACATACGACGGGAGCGTAGACCACCCTGACGGATGATGTACGCAACGGTCGCAGTGCTGTCCGTACGGACCAGTACGTGCTTGTGCAAAAGCAGCCCCTTGAGGCGAGACAAGGCTAAGCGTACTGCTTGCAACTCTAGGCAGTTGATGTGCCAATGCAGTTGAGGCCCCGTCCACAGACCTGAAACTGCATGCCCGTTGTACGTGGCCCCCCATCCGTTGGCAGAGGCATCTGTGAAAAGCACAGCATGCCTGGAGACCTGGACTAAGGGCACTCCGGCCCGTAGAACGCAGGGTCTGACCAAGGACTGAAGGTTTGGCGACAGTGCGGGGTAATGTTGACCCGGAACGTGCCGCTCTGCCACGCCCATCTCGGGACTCGATCGTGAAGCCAGCGCTGAAGCGGTCTCATATGAAGCAGGCCGAGCGGCGTTACTGCGGCTGCGGCTGCCATATGCCCCAGGAGCCTCTGAAACTGTTTCAGTGGGACCGCTAATCTGCCTTGAAAGACTTGAGGCAGTTAAGCACTGACTGGACTTGAGCGACCGAATCCATCCATACCGAGATAAGAGATCCCCTGCACTGGGCAGAGTTTGCTCTTGTCCCAGTTGACCTGAAGACCCAAGCGGCTGAGGTGCTGGAGCACCAGGTCCCTGTGTTCGCACAACAGATCCCGCGAGTGAGCTATTATGAGCCAGTCGTCGAGATAGTTGAGAATGCGAATGCCATGTTCTCTCATGGGAACAATGGCCGCCTCTGCGACTTTCGTGAAGACACGGGGCGAGAGGGCCAGGCCGAAGGGTAAGACCTTGTACTGGTATGCTCGACCTTCGAACGCGAACTGAAGAAAAGGTCGGTGTCGAAGGAGAATCGAGACATGAAAGTACGCGTCCTTCAGGTCGATCGCTAAAACCAATCCTGGGGACGGATGCACTCGAAGATGCGTATCTGCGTGAGCATTTTGAACGGGAGCTTGTTTGCAGGGCCCGATTCAAAACTCGCTGGTGCAGAAGAGGAACTAGATCGGGGAATATGCAAAGGGACTCCACCTCGTTTGAGGCACTTGAGTCTTGACCGCGCATCTAGAGCGCCGAATGACGCGCGCTGGGTTGCCGTGACAACCGCGCTGTCAGCCGGCGGCTCGACGGCACACGGCACGCTGAACGTCTCAAGCCTTTACGAGAAAGGGGAGACGAACAACGCGCCGACGTGGTCATGTTCTCATGAGAGAACACGAACCACCCACGAACGCAGTCTCAACACGCTTAAGCCCAGGCATGTGAAACAGTGATCGTGGCCGTCAATGAGGACAGGAAACGACCGCATCCAGAAACACACAGGTGAAACGTCATCCTGAAAAGGACGCGATCTTCACCCGTGTTGCTCTTTCAGAGAAAAATACTCTCTAGTTGTGCTGAAGCACACAGGGATCAACGCGGCAACACAGCGGGGAAACTGCAAGCCCGCTGCGTGCACTCAACCGTATACCAGCTGTTAAAACAGCTCTTTGTAAACACAGCGCGTGTAGTAACAGACAGACAGCAGACGGGAGATCGCGAAGACCGCTGAAGCGCCGTCACACCAGCACAGAGAGACTCTCAGGAAACAGCAGACTCACAGTCTACAAGCTCATTCAACTCAGAGGACACAACTGGTCGGCTCCGAAGCAAAAAGCATTGTGTATGCGTTTGCTTCCGCCCTTTATACCCGCACTGGCAGGCGGGTCGCGGAATGCAAATCTTGCATGCCAATATTTATTGGCTCGTTTTAGTTCACTCGAAGTCGATTGGTCTCCCTAGCGTGATCCCAATTCGTCAGGGAACTCCCCCGACGACACGTCGGAGTTCCCAGGACGAAAGGGAAGTTTAGTTAGAAATATAGATAGATTAGTTTGAAAGAAAGAAAAATTAGTTAGAAAGAAAAATAAAAAAGACAGAAAGATTAGTTAGAAAGATAGAAAAATGAGTTATAAAGAAAGACTAGTTAGAAAGATCAGTTAGAAAGAAAGAAGGATTAGTTAGAACGAAAGAAAATTTATTTAGAAAGAAAAAAAGAAAGATTAGTTGAAAAGAAATTATTTAGAAAGAAAGATTAGTTAGAAAAAAATACAGATTAGTTAGAAAGATAGATAGATTAGTATGAAAGAAACAAAGATTAGTTAGAAAGATATATAGATTAGTATGAAAGAAAGAAAGATTAGTTAGAAAGAAAGATTTGTTCAAAAGAAAGATTACTTAGAAAGAAAGAAAGAAAGAAAGAAAGAAAGAAAGAAAGATTAGTTAGAAAGAAAGTTTAGTTAGAAATATAGATAGATTAGTTTGAAAGAAAGAAAAATTAGTTAGAAAGAAAAATAAAAAAGACAGAAAGATTAGTTAGAAAGATAGAAAAATGAGTTATAAAGAAAGACTAGTTAGAAAGATCAGTTAGAAAGAAAGAAGGATTAGTTAGAACGAAAGAAAATTTATTTAGAAAGAAAAAAAGAAAGATTAGTTGAAAAGAAATTATTTAGAAAGAAAGATTAGTTAGAAAAAAATACAGATTAGTTAGAAAGATAGATAGATTAGTATGAAAGAAAGAAAGATTTGTTAGAAAGAAAGATTTGTTCAAAAGAAAGAAAGATTACTAAAGAAGAAAGAAAGAAAGAAAGAAAGAAAGAAAGAAAGAAAGAAAGAAAGAAAGAAAGAAAAAAGAAAGAAAGAAAGAAAGAAAGAAAGAAAGAAAGAAAGAAAGAAAGAAAGATTAGTTAGAAAGAAAGATAGAAAAAATTGTTAAAAAGAAAGACTAGTTAGAAAGAAAGATCAGTTAGAAAGATAGATAGATTAGTTAGAAAGAAAGAAAGATTAGTTAGAAAGAAAGAAAGATTTGTTAAAAAGAAAGAAATAAAGAAAGAAAGAAAGATTAGTTAGAAAGAAAGATAGAAAAATTAGTTAACAAGAAAGACTAGTTAGATAGAAAGATCAGTAAGAAAGAAAGAATGATTAGTAAGAAAGAAAGTTTAGTTAGAAATATAGATAGATTAGTTTGAAAGAAAGAATAATTAGTTAGAAAGAAAAATAAAAAAGAAAGAAAGATTAGTTAGAAAGATAGAAAAATGAGTTATAAAGAAAGACTAGTTAGAAAGAAAGATCAGTAAGAAAGAAGAAAGAAAATTTATTTAGAAAGAAAAAATAAAAGATTATTTAGAAAAAAGAAAGATTAGTTGAAAAGAAATTATTTAGAAAAAAAATTAGTTAGAAAAAAATACAGATTAGTTATAAAGATAGATAGATTAGTATGAAAGAAAGATTAGTTAGAAAGATATATAGATTAGTATGAAAGAAAGAAAGATTAGTTAGAAAGAAAGAAAGATTTGTTCAAAAGAAAGAAAGATTTGTTCAAAAGAAAGATTACTTAGAAAGAAGAAGAAGAAAGAAAGAAAGAAAGAAAGAAAGAAAAAGAAAGAAAGAAAGAAAGAAAGAAAGAAAATATTAGTTAGAAAGAAAGATAGAAAAATTTGTTAAAAAGAAAGACTAGTTAGAAAGACCAGCTAGAAAGATAGACAGATTAGTTAGAAAGAAAGAAAGATTAGTAAGAAAGAAAGAAAAAATACTTAGAATGAAAGAAAGAAAGAAAGAAAGAAAAAGAAAGAAAGAAAGAAAGAAAGAAAGAAAGAAAGAAAAGAAAGAAAGAAAGAAAGAAGAGAAAGAAAGAAAGAAAGAAAGAAAGAAAGAAAGAAAGAAAGAAAGAAAGAAAGAAAGGATTAGTTGAAAAGAAATTATTTAGAAAAAAAGATTAGTTAGAAAAAAGAATGAAAGATTATTTAGAAAGAAAGTAAGAAATCAAAAAAGAAAAAAAGATTATTTAGAAAGAAAGATTAGTTAGAAAGATAGATAGATTAGTATGAAAGAAAGAAAGTTAGTAAGAAAGAAAGAAAGAAAGAAAGATTTGTTAAAAAAGAAGAAAGATTACTTAGAAAGAAAAGAAAGATTAGTTAGAAAGATTAGTTAAAAAGAAAGAAAGATTCGTTAAAAAGAAAGAAAGATTACTTAGAAAGAAAGAAAGAAAGAAAGAAAGAAAGAAAGAAAGAAAAGAAAGAAAGAAAGAAAGAAAAGATTAGTTGAAAAGAACTTTTTTAGAAAAAAAGATTACTTAGAAAAAAGAATGAAAGATTATTTAGAAAATAAGAAATCAAAAAAAAGAAAGAATGTAAGATTAGTTAGAAAGAAAGATTAGTTAGAAAGATAGATTAGTATGAAAGAAAGAAAGATTGGATAGAAAGAAAGAAAGAAAAAGAAAGAAAGAAAGAAAGAAAGAAAGAAAAGAAAGAAAGAAAGAAAAGAAAGAAAGAAAGAAAGAAAGAAAGAAAAGAAAGAAAGAAAGAAAGAAAGATTAGTTGAAAAGAAAGATTAGTTAGAGGATAGATAGATTAGAATGAAAGAAAGAATGATTAGATAGAAAGAAAGAAAGAAAGAAAGAAAGAAAGAAGAAGAAAGAAAGAAAGAAAGAAAAAGAAAGAAGAAAGAAAGAAAGAAAAAGTAAGAAAGAAAGAAAGAAAGATTAGTTGCAAGTAGGTTAAATAAATCTGCTGTGGCATTGCATTGCACAAATTATCAAGCCTTGTGCATTATAGAAAAGCATATAAGCGTTATTTACTTTGTTGCATTTCAATGATTTCAAGAACTAACTCACTCCGTAGTGCTTTTGTGATAAAGTGAGGTATGTAACTTTCAATTGAAAGAACCAAACAATGGGTTTTGTGTTCAAGATAATTTTATTCATTATTTGTCTCACACATGTCTCGAATGAAAGGTGCACATTTCATTACGATTCATTGTTTGTCTTTTGTGCCTGTAAATGAGAAAAGGTGAATGTAAAGTATACAAATACTGTTCTGTTTGTTAATGGTGAATCTCTTTGTCTTACCTTCTTCCTGGAACTTCCTAATAGGAGGGGCTCGTGAACAGGAAGCCTGACTTATACTTTCTCAAAGGAGGAGGAGTTCAAGTATTGAAAATGTTGAATGTTATTACATTGAATGCATGTCTTTTAAGATTCTCGTTGGTTTTCATGATGAAAATAGAGCTTGATAAAGAAGATGCTGATATTAATGTTTGAATGTTGATGTTAAATATGATCTTTTAAATAAGTTATGTAGGTTGTATTTGAGACAGCCTTGCCATTGGCTTTCGATGTTTGAATTTGAGGGGAGGAGTCTAAACTATAAAGAGTCTGATTGTTTGGACAAAAAGGGAGAACAAAAGGTGACTGTTGGGCCAGTAGCCAACGTGTTTTCTCATGTAAATATTATTTTGTTATGTTTTCTTTTCTTTACTTTTGTTTCTATTTTGTTTTTCCTGTATTGGAATTTTGGTGGATGGAACTCTGTTACACTGTTTGGAGCATGCCCTGACAAGAAAATTAAATCACCTTTGAGAGACCAGAGTTTTTTTTACTTTTTCTTGCTGCCTGCCTAGCCACCGCTAAGACTATCATACCACAAATGGTGTCAGACGTGGGATAATGACGTCTCTATCACTGCATGAAAAGACTCAAATCTGGCAATATCCGGGCATGGTAAACTCCTGTGTAATTTGATGTTTGCCGGATGTATGTGGGAAAAAGCGGATCAGAGTAACATGGAACAGTATATTTCCAAACACACCCGGAAACCTCACCTATGCGGACATATACAGGAATCCGTGAAATTTCACGGACATATACAGCTGAAACACTGCTGGGTGTGAGAGGTGTGAAGACCTTTCATATGTTAATGACTGACACTAAGGGTGCTGGCTGTTCTCAGAGGGAGGAGTGGCAGGGGAGGACTTCAGGATTGAGAATTATCTCTGGTCTATTATAGGCTACAGCAAACAAGCTTTTTGTACAGAAAAATAAATAAATTCTTAAGGCCCTGAAACACAAAACTGACGTCAAAGAACTAGCAATGACTAAAGCCGACTCCCAGTTGGCTCACGTCGCCTGTGTCAGGGCCTTAAAACCACTGCATGAAAAAAAGTATCTTAATCAAATATTTTTTTATAAAAACAGGACAAAATAAACACCACGTCCATGTCTGAATATACGTTCACAAAAACGTATATTCAGACATGGACATGAAAAAAAGTATCTTAATCAAAAAAATGTTATAAAAACAGGACAAAATAAACACCATGTCCATGTCTGAATATACGTTCACAAAAACGTCTGAATATTTAATGAAATAACAAATAAAGGAAAATAAACTGAATGTCACTGAATAGAGGCGCTCAAGCCCAGTCAGCGTGAATGACATGATGAAGCAGCAGCTGATCTCCGGCCAGAATGCCATGTCTCGTCAGCTAAACGTACTACTATGATGGCTGCACAGCATGCACAGACTGATCTTCTCAGAGAGACTCTCCAGTTTCTTGATGCTCTTGAGCGAAAGTATGAGCAGCACAGACTAACGTTACATGAAGAACCTTACAATGCTTTGAAAAGAATAAAAAGGGCACACGACGTGAGCATTGCGGTAAGTCCAGTTATTGTTCTATAACGTGGCTGTAAACCATAGTTCGCTTACAATTAGCCTGATATGTATTTTGTCTCTTGCAGTTACTGTGATGGCCAGCTTATTCGAACTAAAAATTCAGTTTTTTGGTTCTTGCAGATTGTGAATCTATTTAATCGCTTTTTCATTTCAAACTTTACAGGAATCTGTAAGGCGCCTCCATAATTCAGAGAACAACCCACACAAAAATGATCCACAAACCAGGTAAGACTGCTTCTTATATACTATAGCCTAAATGTTAGTTTAATCTACTACAGTATATATGGATTTGGAATGCCAAAACTGAATTTCATTAATGATACCTGAACTTTCCCCCCCAGAATAAATTCATCACATAACCTGGCTGTGACCACTTACCTCTTTGAAGAATTAAGGACAACTTTTACAGATGTTGACCCTGAATGTATAAAAGGTAATCTTAAAGATGTTGTAATCATTTTAAAGTCCTCGGTTTTACTTATTTTTATTGCCATTACATTTATTTATGATATATTTAGAAGGTTGCAAGATGTATTTTGAGACTTTGCGGAGGAAGTATTCTTTGGCTCAGCCTGAAAAGGCCCAGAAAAGAAAAACTATGAAGAACCTTCAAAGAAAGAGACTGGTAAGTTAAGAAACTGGTTAAGCCCTTTTTTTTGTTTTTTTACTTTTTTTTTCTCTTCAGAATGTAACTATCCTCCTCTCTGTGTTTTAGTGGTTAAGTTACTGTCATGTTTTGCAGTTGCTGGAGACCAGGGGCCTCATGTACAAAGACATCATCATATTAGAAGGATCATGTGACAATAATGAATATTTCTACCAGAAAGACTCGGGAGAATAATACTGAGACAATAACATTTATTTACGAGCTCAGCAAGCAATCAAATTCTTTGGCGTAGGCCCCGTCCGTAATTCGCATTCCGAGGGTACGGAATCTGCGCATCCCGCTGAGATGAAGGCGGGGGCGCAGCCCACCCCCGCGAAGTAAGGAAGGGTGCCATCTGGTGGTGGTGGGGTGGAAGGAGGAGAGGACATCCTGGCATCTTCAGGGTAGAAGGGAGAGCCCGTCTGGAGGTGATGGGAAGGATGGAGGGGAGGACCAGCGTAGAATGGTAGGGAGATGAAGGAAGGTCCTGTCTGGTGGGGAGGACCCGGCGTAGAATGGTAGGGAGATGAAGGAAGGTCCCGTCTGGTGGTGGATGGGGAGGATGGAGGTGGTTGAAGCGACAGCATCTGAGAACTCAGACATGAGTAAGTACCACCCTTTTATACTGGCTATTAGGATGTGATTGGATAGTGAGAAGGTAACACATGACGTGAACGATTGAGTCTTCCTGGCAGAACCAGCGCTTAGCTTCATTTCTACCAGAAAGACTCGGGAGAATAATACTGAGACAATAACATTTATTTACGAGCTCAGCAAGCAATCAAATTCTTTGGCGTAGGCCCCGTCCGTAATTCGCATTCCGAGGGTACGGAATCTGCGCATCCCGCCTGAGATGAAGGCGGGGGCGCAGCCCACCCCCAAAAATTAGGCGGAGTAATAATCCGCCGGGACGGGGCCCACCCCCCAAAGAACGGTAGAGGAGGTATACCCACTGGTCGTGAATCCTGGAGTACCTGGAATAGAGAGGAAAAAAATATTAGAAATAGGCTATAAATTAAATTTTTTTTTTTTTTTTTGTGTGAGCCGCGACCTTCTTATGATGGGACGCGTGAGCCACGGGCCATCTTTGATCGGACACATGGGCCACAGGCCATCTTTTGATCGGACACATGGGCCACAGGCCATCTTTTGATCGGACACATGGGCCACAGGCCATCTTTTGATCGGACACATGGGCCACAGGCCATCTTTGATCGGACACATGGGCCACAGGCCATCTTTTGATCGGACACATGGGCCACAGGCCATCTTTTGATCGGGCACATGGGCCACAGGCCATCTTTTGATCGGACACATGGGCCACAGGCCATCTTTTGATCGGACACATGGGCCACAGGCCATCTTTTGATCGGACACATGGGCCACAGGCCATCTTTTGATCGGACACATGGGCCACGGGCCATCTTTTGGTCGGACACATGGGCCACAGGCCATCTTTTGATCGGACACATGGGCCACAGGCCATCTTTTGGTCGGACACGGGGGCCACAGGCCATCTTTTGGTCGGACACGGGGGCTACAGGCCATCTTTTGATCGGACACGGGGGCCACAGGCCATCTTTTGATAGGTCACAGGCCGTCGTTTCATAGGACGCATGGCCACAGGCCGTCGTTTGATAGGACACAGGCTATCTTTTGAATTGTTTCACATCGACCATAGACCATCTTTTGATTTCTTATGTGCAGGCCCACTGGCTATCTTAACTTCATACAAGGCCACCTTGGCCTAAACACCACCACCAGTAGTTGCATAGGTATTTACCTGAACCGTTGCTGGAGAGCTTGCTGAGCTTCGAGGATGACTTTTGAATCGGGTCTTATGTGACTCTAATGCGGAGGAAGACCATCTGCCAGGATCTTAATAGCTGAAGTAGAAATGCCACAAGCAGCTGCTGTAATGGTTGCCCCGATCCTGAAGGAAGGACCAGTATACTGGGAGGGAGATAGACTGCGACATTTGAGGACAGAAACTGATAAGTCCTGACCAGGCTTAGAGAGAAATGCTCCGTTAGAATTTTAAATAGATGAGAAGGGACAGAATTTGATACTCGTTTATGAATTGATAATGTGAAACAGAGCCTTGAGAATCATCCTTATATTTCTTAACAAGAGAGAGTAAAAAAAAATTAGGTGAGAACGTAAATCAGAAAAAGACCATCAGAAAAAGACCATGGGGAAAACTGAGTATTTAGCTCCTGGAGTGAATCCCCTGAATGCATGAGCCATGAACGCTGTAACAGACATAGCTGCAATGGATTTGCTTTACTAACTTAGTGTGTAGTGTTGCCATTTTAAGCATAACCGACATCTGCAAGGTTACAACACTCAAAGTTCAGCATTGGGAGAAATTCATTTAAGAAATTGCTTTTTAAAGGCTACAACAGCGCTGAGAGAAGCTAGCGACATTCCTCCTGGGTTAGAGCATCATAACCAACATTTACATGAATCCTGCCCACGGGACATTTATAGAATATCGAGACAAAGTAAGCTAATCAGTGACTAGAGATAGCTACGATGAGCTACATGATTCATCAACAACCATTCGGAATGTTGTCTATAAGTTGACGCTTCTTGAGTCTCTCCATCTTGAATGATTCCGGTTGAAAGTAAAAAATTGTTGGTGAGAGGTAATCGAAGCTGCAAACGAGCTGTTAAAACTCCGACCCCTGTGCCGGGAGCAGCAGCCCTACCACGACCAAGGGATAGACAAACGATATGCTTACTCGCCTTCAAAATGATCATTAAATGCTATACGAGTTATCTGTGGGGCATTCCGAGCCAACTCCGCATACACACGGGAGACCCGCCACATATCGATTTTCGTAATTGTAGACGAGGAAGGTACAATCAGCCGTGATCAGGATGTAGAAAGAGAAATCTGAAAAGAAAAGCAAAACATTACTAATTTGGCAATCTCTGTTAGAGGAGGGCAGGGTGATGGATCCGGGTTGCTGAAGGGCAAAGCCGTCTGAAAGCCTGGAACGAAGTGAAAGCGTGTAGCGATGGCTTGCAGTGCAGGAATGAGCGGAACCTTAGTTGTGAAATTGAAGACGACTAACAGCCAAATTATCGTCTCAGGAATGGAATGATCGCCTAACGATAAGATCTGCCTTGATGACGACCATGCTTTGTTAGCCCAACGATATCAATATATTTTGCGAACACATCAAATCCCTTAGGACGCTATAGGATGAATTTTTGTGAAGAGCGGACAAAATGAACCTTGAGTGAGCTTAGAGATTTATCTAGCCTTTACTGATCTAGATATCCGAATCTGAGATTGGACATGCACCCTTGTCTAGTGTGTTTTTTTTTTTTTTTTTTTTGAAATTCTTAAACCGCTAAATCTGCCTTCTTACGGTACTTACCTGAAGTAAGGTGACGGCGGCTTGTCAAGAAGCCACTAGCATTACCTAAATTATACTTGATCTGTTGTATTTTGAGCATAGAAACCTGTTCTCAGATGCGCAGCATTTGCCTGACATGGCTCCCGAGATGCTCTATGCAGGAATAGCGCCGTTCATGGCTGGGAGATCGCTGGCCACAACAAAAGTTGAGAGTCTTGAAGAGAAAGATACATGAACATGAAAATCATACAGTTGAGCAAAGACAATGTCACTCGAGTCTCCTTCGCTGATTAGTTCTGGTGATTGGTTTGACTTGATAAAACTAATATGACTGTTAGTTCTGAGTTAGCAGTTTTGACTATGTGGCATTTGACCGGAGCATCCTTAGTCTGCATTCTGTACGTTAATGTGGGAATACCCGTCACATAAAATATTTCTATCGCACATATCAGTGTATTAAGTAGTCACCGGGAATGTTGAGTATTACAGAGATTGTACACATTCCAATATTGGAGATCTCATCTTAATTAGGGGACGTATTATAATAGGATTTTAAAGAAGGCCTAAATATATTGAAAATAATTGTTTGTTGAATTACAACACTTTTGTAATATGTAATTAACTCCCGTTGTAGAGATATCTACTACAGTATGCATAGCAGCCGAATGATGCTCTCTTTAGCTCAGGTTTTATGCATTTGTTCATTTATTTATTTATAAATCAGTTACTCAGTTGATAGTGGGTATTTGCAAACTGCCCACGAGAGTGTGGTATCGACGACGCTGGTATATCAGATCACTGTAGAATATCGGTGATGCGAAACTTGCTTACACTTGCTACGGACACTTCCCCTTTAAGACGAGCTATCCGGGCCCCGTTGCAGTCTGAAGAACGACGCGCTGTGCCACGTCACCGTGGCGTGGACAACAATTTGAACTCTACCGCTGATGTAGGAAGCAACGGAGATACTTACCTGGATGAAGTTTAATCATGATAGAGGGAACATGATACAGTGGCTGGTGGAAGCGCCTACCAAAAACTTGAAAGACCGACTTGAAAGCCTTGGAAGTGGAGCTTGAACTTGAACCGGGGAGAGACGCCTCTCGTGACTTGCAGAGTTGTTGGTTCGGTGGATCGGTGATCTGCGGGATGATGCACCCGTGCAGACAGCGAGGTTCTTTTGCTGTTGATGATGACTCTTCCTGCTGGATTATCCTGGCTGAGCTGGCGCTAACGTGAAATGGAAACTGATTGGTTACACATGCAGCGTGTTTTAGCCTGGATGAGCTGAACTTCTCATGAGAGGCCTTGGCTGATCCGGAGACCGCTGTGTCTACGGGGAGATGCGGCGCTGACGCGGGAACCTCGACGTGTAGTGGGAGATATAGTAGCGGGCATATCCGTCGTCGATAGTAGTAAACAGTTAGCGTGTCCTGAAACATGTTGGCTGCCGACTGAGCGAGAGCATGAATGGTGGTTGAAGCGACAGCATCTGAGAACTCAGACATGAGTAAGTACCACCCTTTTATACTGGCTATTAGGATGTGATTGGATAGTGAGAAGGTAACACATGACGTGAACGATTGAGTCTTCCTGGCAGAACCAGCGCTTAGCTTCATTTCTTGAGCATCAAATTATCATATTAGAATTATTTCTGAAGGATCATGTGACACTGAAGACTAGAGTAATGATGCTAAAAATTCAGCTTTGATCACAGGAATAATGTATTCCAATAGAAAAGTTTATTTTAAATTGTCATAATATTTAACAATATTATGCTTACTTTTTTGTATTTTTATTTAAAAAATGCAGCCTTGGTGAGCATAAGAGACTTCTTACCGATCCCAAACTTATAAACGGCAGTGTACACCTTGAATATTTTATATACACTTTAATTTCTTATTTATTTTCCCCCGTTTTATTTTGTATATTTGTTCCTATTTTGATGTCCATGTTGCTTATCTCCATTTTTGTCAGAGTTGTGTGCAGGTAGCCGAAGACGAGGACAAGAGATCTGTGATATAGTTGATTTATTTTACAAAATGAAACTTCCAAAACCAAACAGGAACAAAATAACAGACTCCAGGACTTCAGGGGAAACACAACCATACATAGACGACGACCAACAAACACTGAGCGAAAACACAGGGCTTAAATGAACTGAACCAAACAAGATAATTAACTGAAAACAGGTGAAGAAACTGAACACAAACGAGGAGCGGGAAAACTAACAGGACTAAACCAAAATCACAAAGACAGGGGAAACAAGATCTCAAAACATAACACAACACATCAAAACGTGACAGTACCTCCCCCCCCCGAAGGCTCGTCCTCGCGCCGTATAACATCCAATGCCCTGAAGGCTTACGAGGGCATGGTGCAGGTCCAGGAAGCCTCCAGGGCGGTGCAGGCTGTGGGCGTGACCACGGCGGAGCAGGCTGTGGGCGTGACCACGGCGGAGCAGGCTGTGGGCGTGACCACGGCGGAGCAGGCTGTGGGCGTGACCACGGCGGAGCAGGCTGTGGGCGTGACCACGGCGGAGCAGGCAGTGGGCGTGACCACGGCGGAGCAGGCAGTGGGCGTGACCACGGCGGAGCAGGCAGTGGGCGTGACCACGGCGGAGCAGGCTGTGGGCGTGGCCAGGGCGGAGCTGTGGGACCCTCGGGCGTCCAGGGCGGAGCTGTCGGACCCTCGGGCATCCAGGGCGGAGCTGTCGGACCCTCGGGCGTCCAGGGCGGAGCTGTCGGACCCTCGGGCGTCCAGGGCGGAGCTGTTGGACCCTCGGGCGTCCAGGGCGGAGCTTTGGGGCCCTCGGGCGTCCAGGGTGGTGAGGACCCTTCGGGTGGCCATGGCGGTGAGGACCCTTCGGGTGGCCATGGCGGTGAGGACCCTTCGGGTGGCCATGGCGGTGAGGACCCTTCGGGTGGCCATGGCGGTGAGGACCCTTCGGGTGGGCGCCCCCCCAAAATTTTAATGGGGAAATTGACAGGAAAGGGGGGATCCGGCAGCAACGAGGGTCTTGGGCTGGGCAGGACCAGCGGTGAAGAATCAGTGGGCTCTGGTGCCGGATCAGTGGGCTCTGGTACATCTGGTGCAGGATCAGTGGGTTCTGGTGTATTTGGTGCAGGATCAGTGGGCTCTGGTGCAGGATCAGTGGGCTCTGGTGCATCTGGTGCAGGATCAGTGGGCTCTGGCTCTGGGTCAACGGGCTCTGGCTCTGGGTCAACGGGCTCTGGCTCTGGGTCAACGGGCTCTGGCTCTGGGTCAACGGGCTCTGGCTCTGGGTCAACGGGCTCTGGCTCTGGGTCAACGGGCTCTGGCTCTGGGTCAACGGGCTCTGGCTCTTCATGGGACTCGGAACTGGACGGGGCCAGCACATCATGGGACTCGGAACTGGCCGGGGCCAGCACATCAGGGGACTCGGAACTGGACGGGGCCAGCACATCAGGGGACTCGGAACTGGACGGAATCAGCATTTCAGGGGGCTTGGGGCTGGACTCATGCTCTGGCTGGACGGTCTCTGGCTGGACGGTCTCTGGCTGGACGGTCTCTGGCTGGACGGTCTCTGGCTGGACGGTCTCTGGCTGAAGAAGCTCAGGAAGGTCGTCAAAAGGTTCAGACTCAGGCTCTGGCGGGCATGCAATGGGCTCAGGCTCTGGCGGGCAGGTGATGGGTTCTGGCGGGCAGGCGACGGGCTCAGGCTCTGGCTGACAGGCGACAGGCTCTGGCTGGACGGTCTCCGGGGGAAGAAGCTCAGGAAGGTCGTCAAAAGGGTCAGGACATACTGGACTCAGGACCACCAGAACTCGATCGCCTCCCCTACTACGACCTCCACGGGTCCCCGTAAACCTTGCCATCCGGGTTCCCACATAACGCAGGCTCATCCTTCAGCTCCTTTAAAGGTTTTTGGGTTGGTCGTTCTGTCAGAGTTGTGTGCAGGTAGCCGAAGACGAGGACAAGAGATCTGTGATATAGTTGATTTATTTTACTAAATGAAACTTCCAAAACCAAACAGGAACAGTTAACTTTTTATTTTCGTTCATTTCTTTTACCCATTTTAATGTATGTTTATAATTTTCTTTTGAATGCTCATGATATATTTTTTTTCTTCCTTTGAGATGGTGTTGTTACTTCATCATACTTTTTTTTTTTACTTTTCATCCCTTTTATATACTTCTTTTTTTCTTGTTTTTGTTCCCCCACTCCTTTGTAATGCTTGTTTATAATGCTATTTGGAATGTGTTATATACCTTGATAAAAATGTCAGACTTTCCCATTGTTCTTTGTGTGTTTAAAAAAAAATTATCACATTTATTTTAATGAATATATTAAAATTGGGGAGCTTTGGTATATATATTTGAGCAATATCTGAATAGCTGGTATATAACCAATCAAATCACTATGCTATAAGGCCTAGGGTGGGCTATGTTTAAAAGTAACCAATAAAGTCCCTTTACTGGGTTTTCAATATGTCCTGTCCTCCAATAGTGGTCTGGGTGTTGGGAGTGGTTTTAAAAGAACAACCAATCCAGTTTGGTTGGAAGGCAAAAAGGTGTGAAAATGTCTCCTGCAAAAACCTTTCATGGGATTACTTGCCATGGCAACAAATGGCTCTAGCACGGAAGTATACGTCCACAACATACACCCGATTTGGTATCATTCCGGATGTATGCGGATATATACGGACCTATGGAATTTGACCTATCCGGCCACTATACTCCTGGATTCTTCCGAATTTCAGCAATGTATACAGGAGTTTAATGGTCCGGATACACCTATTTTCATGCAGTGTATGGCAGTAAAAGAGGAAAACTGGAAGTAGTAAGATGACTGCTAAAGGGTATGTTGGTCCTCAACGGACTACCAGAGCACATCCTATTTTGTTCTCAGAGGGAGAAGAGGATACAGAGGAAGCTCAGTTTGGTGATTTAGAACTGGGGGCTGATGCACAGGAGGAAGCCATTGCAAGCATGTTCCACCAAGTAGGCAATATCCAAGAAGAGACTGATCTGGTGGTAAGACCCAAGACTGGGACATATAGTTCTCCTTGAGATGATAAATACAATGTTGTTATGGGACAGGAATTTTTGACAGAAATGAGAGATTTCATGAGACAACAACAAAGAAATGAGAAAGTTCTGTTTGATGAACTGCAGGATTTGAAATCCACCATTTTTCAGAAACCTAGAAATGAATGGGGGTTTGAAGAGCAAATCAGCCAAAATACTCACCACCCCTTACCTACACCAAGAACTTTTCAACCACCACCAATAAGAGATATGTTGCATTCACCTCAAGCTCACCCTATTGTTGATAGCGTACAAGCTATAAGTCAATCCCCAGTACCTTATAGACGTTATCATGAACCACGAATCCCTGAATTCATTGAGGGGAAAGACGTGGAGAGTTTTTTCATTCGTTTTGAACGTATTGCAAGAACGTGGGGATGGCTAACGGATGAATGGGCGGCTCGAGTTGTTACTCTGTTGACAGGCAAGGCCTTAGAAGCGTATGCTGGGATGGATGAACAATGCTCCGGTTTCTACGAGGACATCAAGGCTGCAGTACTAGCTAAGTGCAATGTAACGGAGGAGACTTATCGCCAGCGCTTCAGGAGTCTCACCGTGCCATCTGGTGAGAGTGTCAGAGAGACCTATAATCGAATTAAAGGGTTGTACAAGAGATGGATGCGACCTGAAGTCAAGACTAAAGATCAGATAGGAGAGGCTATCATTCTTGAACAGTACTTGAGGATTCTTCGTCCAGATGTGAGGACTTGGGTTAAAGAAAATCAACCTCAGACTGGAGAGGAAACTGCGAGATTGGCAGAGAGGTATATGGCCGCACATCGGGAACCGCAACGGACTTACAAAGGTATTCAATTCAATTCAATTCAAGTTTATTTGTATAGCGCTTTTCACAATACACATTGTCTCAAAGCAGCTTTACAGAAAGTGCATTTCAGAAATGGACAAAGAAAAATACAGTTAGTTAATCATGTATAAATTTAGGCATAACATATCGCCGGTGTTTAGTCGTCTCTTCACAGGCGTCGAGTCGTCTCTCCACAGGCGTTTAGTCGTCTCATCACAGGTGTTGGGGCATCCGAAGTCTCCGTGAGAGGCTGGATACAAACTGGAGCTGACGAACGCTAATTACCTCGGGACTAGCGTCCCGAGATAACAGCAGAAAGACAGATGGGAAATAATTAGCATAGCTGATGTTCATAATATTAATGCATTCGAACTGATTCAGAAGTAGTATAAAAGGTAAGCATTAAGTGTATGCTTGGTTAAAGAGATGCGTCTTTAATCTAGTTTTAAACTGGGACAGCGAGTCTGAGTCTCGAACAATATCAGGAAGGCTATTCCAGAGTTTAGGAGATAAATGTGAGAACGCCCTTCCTCCTTTAGTAGACTTAGATATCCTAGGAATGACCAGAAGCCTCGAATTTTGTGATCTTAAAGAGCGCGATGGATTGTAGGGCGATAGAAGGTCTGTTAAATACACAGGAGCTAAACCATTTAGAGCTTTATAAGTCAATAGTAATACTTTGTAATTGATACGGAACTTAATAGGTAACCAGTGTAGAGATGATAAAATTGGTGTTATATGATCATATTTTCTTAATCTAGTAAGAACTCTAGCGGCTGCATTTTGCACTAACTGTAGCTTGTTTATTGAGGATGCAGGACAACCAGCTAATAAAGCATTACAGTAATCTAGTCTCGAGGTCATGAATGCATGAACTAACTTTTCTGCATCTGAAACAGATAGCATGTTACGTAGCTTAGCAATGTTTCTAAGGTGCAAAAAGGCTGTTCTTGTAACATATGAAATATGATTTTCGAAAGTCAAGTTGCGGTCTAGTATAACACCCAGGTCTTTTACTGTAGTGGATAAAGTAACAGGACATCCTTCTAAATTAAAGTTGTATTGTAAGGGATTTTGTGGGTAGTTTTTTGGACCAATAAGTAATACCTCCGTTTTATCTGAATTTAATAGCAGGAAATTACACGTCATCCAGCATTTTATATCTTTTAGACACTCTGTCAAGTTAGATAAGTTAGTGTTTTCATCTGGTCGTGATGAGATATATAATTGAGTGTCATCAGCATAACAGTGAAAATTAATTCCATGTTTTCTTATAATATTACCAAGTGGCAGCATATATATTGAGAATAGCAGAGGGCCTAGGACAGATCCTTGCGGCACTCCATAGTCTACTGATGTTATCTTCGATTTTTCCCCATTTAAACAGACAAAATGGTAACGGTCTGATAAGTACGATCTAAACCAGCTTAATGCCTGTCCCTGAACACCAGTGTAGTTTTGTAGTCGATCTAAGAGTATTTTATGATCTATAGTGTCGAACGCAGCACTAAGATCAAGTAGAACTAGTATTGAGATACAGCCTTGGTCAGAGGCTAAGAGTAAATCATTTGTAATTTTAACTAGCGCAGTTTCTGTGCTATGATGCGGTCTGAATCCCGACTGAAATTTTTCATAGATATCATTTTCTTGCAAGAAAGAGCACAATTGAGCGGACACAATTTTTTCTAGTATTTTAGACATAAATGGAAGATTTGAGATGGGTCTGTAATTTGCTAGGTTATTTGGATCTAATTGCGGTTTCTTAATGAGAGGTTTTATTACTGCCAGCTTGAATTATTTTTGGAACATGACCTAAAAATAAAGACGAGTTAATAATATTGAGAAGAGGCTCTTCCACTACAGGTAACACTTCTTTAAGTAGTTTAGTGGGTATTGGATCTAATAAACATGTTGTTGGTTTAGATGCAATGATAAGTTTATTTAGTTCTTCCTGTCCTATAGTTGCAAAGCGGTGTAGTTGTTCTAGAGGGGCCATAATTGAGGCCGAGTCATAAGACACCATAGAGGATTGTACATTTACAATTGTGTTTCGGATGCTTTCTATTTTCTCATTGAAGTAATTCATAAAATCATTACTACTATATTGTAACGGAATATTTTGCTCTGGAGATGTCTGATTATTTGTTAGTCTAGCCACGGTGTTAAATAAAAACCTTGGATTATTTTGGTTATTTTCTATTAGTTTGCGGATATGCTCAGCCCTGGCTGATTTTAGAGCCCTTTTATAACGTGACATACTGTCTTTCCACGCGATTCTGAAGACCTCTAAATTAGTTTGTTTCCATTTACGCTCTAAGTTACGAGTTTCTCTCTTGATAGCATGCGTAGCACTGTTGTACCATGGTGCTTTAGTTTTCTCTCTAACCTTTTTTAATCTAATTGGTGCAACAATATCTAGTGTACTAGAGAAAATGTTGCTCATACTGCTAGTCATTTCCTCTAGTTCATCTGTTTGTTTGGGTTTACTGAGCAGCTGAGATAGATCAGGTAAGCTATTTGAGAATCTATCTATAGTGGTTGGAAGGATTGTTCTGCCTGGTCTATAACGTGGTGCAACATGACAAATTTCAGCAGTGCGTATTATGCAAGTTACCATGTAATGATCAGTGAGATCGTCACTTTGCGGTATAATATCTATATCGGTTGGATCGGTTCCATATGATATAATTAAATCTAGTGTAT
Source organism: Chrosomus eos (assembly GCA_036326025.1). Classification (NCBI taxonomy): domain Eukaryota; kingdom Metazoa; phylum Chordata; class Actinopteri; order Cypriniformes; family Leuciscidae; genus Chrosomus; species Chrosomus eos. The sequence continues at coordinate 75,324 of JAZAVI010000401.1, read as the reverse complement.
GATTTAGACGATGAGTGGGACCACTGACGTTTTGCTTCACCCCAAAAGAGTTTAATAGATCTGTAAATGCAGCCCCTAACGCATCATTTGTATTATCTACGTGTATGTTAAAGTCGCCAACAATTATTGCTTTATCGACATTGACCAATAGGTCTGAGAGAAAGTCTGCAAAATCTTTTAGGAAATCAGCATATGGCCCTGGAGGTCTATATACGGTAGCCAAGGCTAGAGATAATAAGGATTTCTTTCTTACATCTAAGAGCGTAACATTTAGCACAAGTACTTCAAATGAATTAAACCTATGACAAGTTTTCTGAGTAACATTAAGAATATCTCTATAGATTGTTGCAACACCGCCGCCACGACCGATCAGACGGGGCTCATGCTTATAACAGTATCCTGGTGGAGTAGACTCATTTAGACCGAAATAATCATTTGGTTTAAGCCAGGTTTCAGTAAGGCACAGAACATCGAAATTATTATCTGTGACCATTTCATTTACAATAACCGCCTTAGGTGTGAGCGATCTAATGTTTAGAAGACCTAGCTTTAGAAATTGTTTTTGTTCACTGATATTTAGATTTTCTGGTTTAAATACAATAATATTCTTGCTAGATCTGTAAGATCTAAAAACCAGAAAGTAGATTTGTTGTTTGGCTTCACTAAGCGAGGAATAGACACAGTTTCTATATAATGTTCTACATTGGTACTTATATCAATTAAGTTGGGACAGCAAAGACTATGATTTGGACTTTGACTTACTAGTCAGATGGTCTGTAGCTTGGAGATGTTGTCCGACAGAACAGCCGCTCCGACTCTACTGGGGTGCAGACCATCAGGACGGAAGAGCCTAGGTCGCTCCCAAAACAGATTCCAATTATTTACAAAGAGCAGTTTCTGTTCATTACACCATGACATTAACCATTCATTTAAAGCAAATAATCTACTGAACCTTTCTTGTCCAAGTCGGTACGTGGGAAGCGGTCCAGACACGGCGATCGTTGCTCTAGGCGATGTGCTGCGTACCGTCTCGATCAGGCTCCTGTAGTCCTTCTTCAGAACCTCCGTCTGCCGCAGCCTGATGTCATTCGTCCCCGCGTGCAGCACGACAGCTCCGACGCGCTCGTCACCGTTCAGGATCTCGGGAACCTGCGCAGCGACATCAAGAACACGAGCACCAGGAAAGCAGTGAGTGCGCACCTTACCTTTACCCGAGGTAGCACGGACATGGCGGACCATGGAAGTGCCGATGATCACGGCGTCGTCGCGTTCCGACTCGCGAAGATGGGAGAAGCGGTTCCAGGTGGAGATCTCGAAGACCGGGAGGGGCGGAGAGGTTCTTGCTCTGGTCCTGGCTCGTGTCGTGACCCAGGGTGCAGGAGTGATTGAAGGCAGAGATGATCGCGTCCTCCTGGGCAGAGAAACGCACGGAGTAGACGAAGTCGGAGTCAAAGTCAAAAAGTTACTAACCACTGACTTGTGAGCATCGGCGTGTGATGTTTCAAGCGCTGATCGCCGATCTCGCAGCTCGGCTTGCTTCTCCAGCAGAACACGAATCTGCTTCTCCACCGACTCCAGCTCCAATCGTACCGAAATCAGCTCGAATGTGTCCTCACCTGCACTCAGAGGTAACTCAGAGGTTGGATCTAAGTAGCGATATCAAAGCAATCCGATTGTTTTTTATAAGGAATATTATCGAGGATAAGTTCACATGATATAAAAATAGAAAGTTCCTGTTTATAATTGAGTGGTAAAGAAGAAAATCAAGGATTAATTAATCAATTCGACGGAGCTCCAAACACAAACATAGACCGCCAGTACAAAGGTACTGTGGGTAAGGGCAAATCTGAGGAGCCCAGTGATCAGACTGTGGGAGTAGTGGGGAAAACTTCTACTTTTGCTAAGGGGCCTCCAATCTGTTTTTACTGCCAGCAGCCTGGGCATAAGGCATCTCTTTGCCCATTAAAGGGTACCTATTATGGCATTTAAAATGTTCCTAATAATGTTCTGGGAGTCCCCAACAACAGTTTTACATGCATGCAATGACAAAAAACACTTTTGTTGTCTTATAATATGCATTTATTTTTACCTAATTTGCTCACCGACTCCCTAATGATTCGTTTGACGACTCATTTGTCCAAACCCCTCCTTTGACGCTAATCGGCGGTGATTGGTCAGATGACGCAGTCAGTTATATTTTGCGTTAGCCAAAAGCTTAAACATATTGATAAAGCACTGCAGTACTACAATACGCTTCACATAATTTCACATATTTCAAAAAACAAAAAAAAATGACATTGGAGACCTAGAAGCTGCTGAGCGTAACTCTCACTCTCTCTCACACACACGCACACACACACACACACACACACACACACACACACACACACACACACACACACACACACACACACACACACACACACAAAAGCAACAATTATTAATAGTACTTACAGGTTGTGATTCGGAGGAGGAAGCTGATCCAAATAAACTTGGTATTGAACCATCAGCCGACTCGCGAATCCACACTTGAAAGCATTTGTGTTTGTGAAGCGATCGTCATTAAAATAAAGCGAACACAGCTCAAGGTGGCTATACTTGTGTGGTATAGTTGTAAATATAAACTCTAGCCACTGAGTCTTCACATGCTTGTCCCTGGGCAGTGAAAAAAAAAGTTTGCTTTTGATTCGCACTTCAGAACAGAGTCTCGTCGACATGATGTTGTCAGGTTTCTCTGTCTGCTCGGCGCGCGCACTGAGTGGGCATGTCGAATTCAAATAACTTGTACAAGTGACGTACGAAAGTTAGAGAAAATGCATCGTTTGTCTATAGATTCATATCAGCGACTCAGAGTCGACTCTTACTTTTGAGAGACAATAACTTTGTATACGGTGAACTTTCATATTTAAAACTTTGCAGGATGTTTTTGTTCACTTAGATCTATGTTACACACTACATGAAAGGTAATTTTCAAAATTCCATGATAGGTACCCTTTAAGAAAACCCAAAGTAACGAACATGTGTTATGTTCCTCGAGAGGAGTGGTCTAACGAACTGGTGAAATCCACTGACAAACATAGACATATTTTATCAGTAACTGTCAATGGTCATCCTGCTCAAGCACTTGTAGATACGGGGAGTACGCAAACCTTGGTAAAATCGCATTTACTGAACTGTGAAATGTTAAACTATGGGGATACAGTATGTTTAGGTTGTGTACATGTGGAAGAAAAGATCTATCCAACTGCTGATGTATCCATGGTTATTGATGGACAGGCATTTTTGCTGAGGGTGGGGGTAATTGACAATCTGGCATATGATGTGGTGTTAGGTGATGATTTTCCTTCTTTAACTGATCTGGTCAATGCAACACCAAAACTTGCGCAGTAGTAACTCGATCTCAAACTAAAGGGCTACAACCCCTACCTAATGCCGATGCGGATTTGTTTGGGTCTGGGGGGAAGGTTAGAAAGAGTAAAAGACAACGAAAGCAAGACAAACATAGGGGGAAAGTTAAGGCCCAGGAAATTGTACCATGTTTCCCTGGACCTGAGTCAGATTTCATTGATGCTCAATGGAGGGTGCCTGACAATTTTGGGGAATTGCAGAGGTCAGATGTTACCTTACAACCTCTGTATCAAAAGTTGTGTGAGGTAGATGGTAAGCCTGTGGGTGTACCACAGTTTGGTGGGGATCAGTTTATCTTAAAAGACAATCTTTTGTATATGGCAGACACAGAGAGTCCCAGATTGGTTGTGCCTACTGAACTGCGTAAGATGATCTTACATCTGGGTCATACTATACCGTGGTCTGGACATTTAGGTCAGCAGAAAACTTATGGGCGAATTAGTCAACGATTCTACTGGCCAAAAATGTATCAGGAAGTACAAGATTACTGTAAGACCTGTTCTGAGTGCCAGCTCGTAGCTCCTGTCCGTAAGGCAGCCTTACCAATCATTGGCACCCCTTTTGATCGAATAGGTATGGACATAATTGGTCCTTTAGTGAAGAGTAGTTCAGGTAACCAATTTGCCCTGGTAATTTGCGACTATGCAACTAGATATCCTGAAGTGTACCCTTTGCGATCGATTCAGGTAAACATATTGTGAAATGTTTAATTGATTTGATCTCCAGAGTTGGAGTACCATCTGAGATTATTACTGACCAAGGGACTAATTTCATGGCAATGTGATGAAGTTATTGTATAACCAATTGGGCATTAAAGGTATCCGAACTACACCGTTTCACCCCCAAACTGATGGGTTAGTTGAGCGTTTTAATGGCACACTAAAAAGCATGCTAAAAAAAATTGTGGGTGAGACAGGTAGAGATTAGGATAAATGGATTCCTTTTCTTTTGTTTGCATATAGAGAGGTGCCCCAATGTTCAACTGGTTTCTCTCCTTTTGAGCTTTTGTATGGCAGGCAAGTTCGAGGTCCCCTGGACATGGTCAAAGAGGAATGGACGGCAGAGAAACCAGCCCAGTGCAGTGTCATCTCTTATGTATTGCAGATGAGGGACAAGTTGGAGACATTCCGGACTCTGGCCAAAGAAAATCTACAAGATGCCCAGAAGAGACAGAAGGTATGGTACGACAATCATGCCAGAGAAAAGAACCTACAACCTGGACAGAAAGTTCTTGTACTGCTACCTTCATGTACATGCAAACTGTTGGCCAAGTGGCAGGGTCCGTATGTCATAACCCGAAAACTTGGCCCTGTAACATATGAGATTCTGTGTCCTGATAGAAAGCGTCCTAAACAGATCCTTCATGTTAACCTGTTGAGAGAGTTTAAGGAGAGGGGGCTTGAACCTAAAGAACAAGTGGTACTGATGGTGCTGGCAGTCGTGGAGGAAGAAGATGAGTTGGAGATGGAACCAATCCGACTTTCAGCTGAGGATCCTGGCCGTAATTTACATTTAAGTGAACAACACCAACAACAACTCGCAGAGGTATGCCAATCTTTTCCATCTCTCTTCCAGGAAAGACCGGGGCGTACCAAAGTGGTCACCCATAACATCATCTTGAAAGAGGAAGTTCCAATTCGACAGAAGCCTTATCGAGTTCCTGAGAGGATGGTAGAGAAACTGAAGGAGGAGATTGACATAATGTTGGAGATGGGAATAATTGAACCTTCTCAAAGTGAGTGGTCAAGTCCTATACTTCTGGTTCCCAAGAAAGATGGTGGACTGAGGTTCTGTACAGATTTTAGAAAACTGAACAGTGAATCCTGCTTTGATTCCTACCCAATGCCTCGAATAGACGAACTGATTGAAAGGCTGGGTAAAGCATGTTACATGACTACACTAGACCTATGTAAAGGCAAGTGCCCCTTGACCCTCCTTGTAAGCCATATACTGCTTTCCGTGCCCCCACAGGACTCTATCAGTATAATGTAATGCCTTTCGGGTTACACGGAGCACCAGCAACGTTCCAGAGACTTATGGACAATGTACTTGCTGGGTGTGACAAATATGCAGCAGCATATTTAGATGATATAGTGATATATAGTGGAACATGGCAGGAGCATTTAGATCATCTTTGTGATATACTAGGAAGGCTTCAGAAAGCTGGACTCACACTTAACACCACCAAGTGCTCGTGGGCACAAACAGAGGTGAAGTATTTGGGATACCTCATTGGCCATGGTCAGATCAAGCCACAGGTGGAGAAGCTTAAGTGTATTCAAAACATTCAAAGGCCACAGACAAAGAAACAAGTGAGATCATTCCTTGGTTTAATTGGGTGGTACCGCCGTTTTATTCCCCATTTCGCATCTCTGGCTACTCCATTGACTGACCTAACCAAAAAGAGTCCTTCTAAGTTTCACTGGACAGTGGAGTGCGAAGGAACTTTCACAGCACTTAAAGATATATTATGTCAAGAGGCAGTTTTGCAGGGCCCTGATTTTTTGAAGAAGTTTCTTGTGCAGGTGGATGCCTCGGATGTCGGGCTGGGAGCAGTTCTGGCCCAAGGAGAGCCTGGGAATGAAAGGCCAGTACTGTTCTTGAGTAGAAAACTCTTTGATCGAGAGAGAAGATATTCAACGATTGAGAAGGAAGGCCTTGCGATCAAGTGGGCTATTGACTCTCTCCGATATTATCTACTTGGGCGGGAATTCACCCTGCAAACTGACCACCGCGCCTTGAAATGGATGCAAACAATGCAGAATACTAATTCGAGGATACTGCACTGGTGTCTGGCTCTGCAACCATATAAATTTACAATTGAGCATTGTCCAGGTAAGAAGAATCTAATTGCTGATTACTTATCCCGGTTACCAGACAAATCCCATCCAGAGGGGGGGAAAGGGAGAAATGTGATAAAGTGAGGCATGTAACTTTCAATTCAAAGAACCAAACAATGGGTTTTGTGTTCAAGATAATTTTATTCATTGTTTGTCTCACACATGTCTCGAATGAAAGGTGCACATTTCATTACGATTCATTGTTTGTCGGTCTTAGCCTTTTGTGCCTGTAAATGAGAAAAGGTGAATGTAAAGTATACAAATACTGTTCTGTTTGTTAATGGTGAATCTCTTTGTCTTACCTTCTTCCTGGAACTTCCTAATAGGAGGGGCTCGCGAACAGGAAGCCAGACTTATACCTTCTCAAAGGAGGAGGAGTTCAAGTATTGAAAATGTTGAATGTTATTACATTGAATGCATGTCTTTTAAGATTCTCGTTGGTTTTCATGATGAAAATAGAGCTTGATAAAGAAGATGCTGATATTAATGTTTGAATGTTGATGTTAAATATGATCTTATAAATAAGTTATGTAGATTGTATTTGAGACAGTCTTGCCATTGGTATGTTTGAATTTGAGGGGAGGAGCCTCAACTATAAAGAGTCTGATTGTTTGGACAAAAAGGGAGAACAAAGGTGACTGTTGGGCCAGTAGCCAAAGTGTTTGATTTTTCTCATGTAAATATTATTTTGTTATGTTTTCTTTTCTTTACTTTTGTTTCTATTTTGTTTTTCCTGTATTAGAATGTTGGTGGATGGAACTCTGGAGACAAGAAAATGAAAATTAAACAAGAAAATTACAAGACAAGAAAATTAAATCACCTTTGAGAGACCACAGTTTTTTTTACTTTTTCTTGCTGCCTGGCTCGCCACCGCTAAGACTATCATACCACAGCTTTGAAGAGATGTGCAATAGAATCTGCTTTTGCATTGCACTGCACATAGCGATGTGCAGTGAAGATATGCACTTAAATGCATTGCAATGCATTCAGGAACTATTCCATAGTGCATTGAAGAGATTGCAATGCAATCTGTTGTTGCATTAAATTGTACAAACGATCAAGAGTTGTGCATTGAAGAAAAACATATAAGCAATATGTACTTTGTTGCACTGCAATGAATTAAAGAGCTAACTTATTCCATAGTGCATTAAAGAGATTTGCAATGTAATCTGCTGTTGCATTTCAATGCACATACGATCAAGCGTTTTGCATTGAAGAATAAGAATTAAGCACTTTGTTGCATTGCAATGCATTCAAGACATTGCACATTCAAGACATTGCACATTCAGTCAAGTGTTGTTATTACGCCCCGGCTCTAGGGGAAATATAAATCACTAAAGAGGCGCAATAAATAATTATTGGGTTGTGGAAATGGAATCCCAGGACGCATTACTCCGGTCGATAATCAAAAACTCATGCACAAAATTGAAGCAAAAAAAGTAAGAAATTTATTAAAGGATAACAAGTGAAAATAAGGAGCAAATCTTCAGGGTGTCCTAAAGGCCAAAATAACAAACAAAACGAATATAAAAAGTAAAAGGAAAGATTAATAACCTACTCAAGTATCAAAAGGAAAATACATTTACCTTACCTAACTCCCTGCCCAAAAAACAGAGATCAAACAAATATAAAATAAACAAGGCAGGACACCCCTACACTCCACACTGTTAAGATGGTTTAGACATTAGGAGAATGGTTCAAAGGTTATCACAAGATGCACGTTCACTTGAACTAAACAAGTTTCTAATACATAATTTGATCATCGGCCGGAGGAGGGATTCCGGAGCTCTCAACCCACGTGCGACCGAACCAGAAGTGAGCTCCCAGACAAGTGCCAGCAGCGTCCTTATAAAGCCACGCCCTGACGGGACAACCAATGGCGTTCGTACACCCCGATCATTGGACAACCTATTAGAAATCAGAAAAACAAGAGAGAGAAAAAAACAACAAAGAAAAAGACAGAGCAATAGAAAAAACAATTACCTACATAAACACAGGTTGTAACATCCTCACACACAAGAATCTACATAGTACCCAGTAGATTTACTCAGAGTTAAACGACCTTGATAGTGCATCGGCCAACACATTATCCTTGCCTTATTTAAAGCGAATTTCCAGGTTAAAATCCTGGACGAAGAGGGACCAACGCATGATTCGCTGATTAGAATTTTTCATCCGAGACAAAAAAACTAATGGGTTATGGTGTATACCACCACTGGAAGCAAACTAGAGCCAATATATACTCAAAATATTGCAAAGCCATTAAAAAGGCTAACGCCTCCTTCTCAATGGTGCTGTAGTTTAACTGATGTTTCAGGAATTTCTTTGAAAAATACCCAACAGGATGCTCAAGCCCATTTTCATCATCCTGCAGAAGGACAGCACCACCACCTGTACCACTTGCATCAACCTCCAACTGAAATGCACGTGAATAATTTGGAGCCGTTAACACAGGAGCACTAGTCAAAAGGATTTTAACAGAATCGAATGCCGACTGGCATTCAGTAGTCCACTCGAAGATTTGTGACATACGATGCATATTTGTTAAAGGCAACACGACATCTGAGAAGTTTTTACAAAATCCCCGGTAATAACCAAACATTCCTAGGAATCTCCTGAGGTCACGTTTCGTATGAGGCACTGCAAAGTCTGCAATAGCTTGCACTTTCAGAGCAACAGGTCGAACCTGCCCTTGCCCCACCTGTTTCCCTAGATAGGTAATTGACGCTTTGCCAAACTCGCACATTGCCAAGTTAAGAGTGAGGGATGCATCCAATAAGCGAGTAAAAACAGTGCTCAAAGTTGTCAAGTGCTCATCACACGTATTCGAGTAAACAACGATATCATCGAGGTAGGCTCTACAGTTGGAGACACCGCCCAGCACTCGACTCATCAAGCGCTGGAACATAGCCGGAGCGTTACGTAGTCCAAACGCCATCACCCTATAATTTAGGAAATCATCTGGAGTAACGAAGGCAGATATTTCGGCCGCGCGCTCCGCCAGGGGAACTTGCCAGTACCCCTTTAGCATATCAAGTTTCGTGACAAAGCGCGCAGAGCCTACTCTATCGATGCAATCCTCCATAAGCGGGAGGGGAAACGAATCTGGTTTTGTCACGGCATTTACTCTTCTATAATCCGTACAGAACCGTTGTGTTCCGTCCGATTTCGGGACTAATAAACAGGGTGAACTCCAGGCGCTGAAACTCGGAACTGCGAATCCATTCGCCACTAGATATTTTACCTCGGCCTCCATTACTTTACGTTTAACAAGGTTCACTTTATAAGCACGTTGCTTAATCGGTGAATGATCACCCACATCAATATCATGCTTCAGTACTTGAGTGCAGGTGGGAACATCTGAAAACAACCCCAAGGATGAATTTATCAACTTTACTATATCAGTACGCTGTGAGTCAGATAAATGTGTCAGATGAAGGTCTAAATTCTCCAAAATCGTGGAATTATTCAATCTGCCACCCAACACCAGGGTACTCGGCAGATTCAGCCCATCTTCATCAATATCACTGTCAGAAGCAACCACGACCGAAGCTACTGGAGTGATAACAGAGCTTTTTAACTCCATATCTTCTCCACGACTCACATACAGCTTCAGCATGTTTACATGACACACGCAAGTTTTTCTTTGCCGATCAGGAGTCCGAACAACATTGTAACAGAGACAGGGGTGTGCCAGCTGCTACAAAGGACCCCAAAGTTGTTGAAGCAGTAGCGGCACCACTGCTCTGGATGTACCGGCCAATGGAGGCGAAAAAAATTTGAAGTGACGTGATGAAGTCAAAAGTTCAGCGTTTATTCCAAAAAAATGAAAAACAAAGATATTCCAAAAGAGTGCCTGTGATATTTACAGTGAAAATCCAAAAAGTCTCAAAAGTAACAAAAATAAAATAAACTGTTCAAAGTTAAATGCACAAACAAACTTTTGGCTATGTCAGTAATTTGACCCAAAAATCAAGCAAGCAACTTCCAACTAACTCACTCTACGAGCTTCCTTACAACACTGAGAGGACCTCTTAAAAAGTATAAGCCCCTCCCACTTGGACTAAACCACTAAGTAATTGAAAGTGATAAAGAAATTTAATAAAAACAAAAAATAAATAACGATTTAACAGTAACAAAGACATAACTGTTACAATGAAAAAAACAAATATACAAAAATATACAATCACTTGAAACAAAACAAACCAAATTCCTTAATCATATTTATCAAAGAATCAAACAAACAACAATCTCCCCCTCAGACATGAGACCAATTAACTATGCCTTCTATTGGCGGGAAATAGTCATTTTAAAATGGTGGCAGTTACTGTGACCGGGTTTCTTCTGTTTGCAATGTGAAAATGTTCCAGTACGTAAGTAAGACAATTTATTTGATGTAAGTGAATGTTCGTACACAATAAATATTTAACCCAGTAACCGGTCTTGTTTGAATTCTTAATGCACCACACGAATCAACGTAACAAAATTAATGACTCAGAAGATATTTAACTAAAGAAAAAGCACATGGTGCGGACAGGAACAACACTCAAACAGTACACAATTACTGACACCCACATATCTGGTGTTAACTGGTGTTATAATATTGCGCAAAACAAATATGTGTTATGTTTGTATAAAAAGTGTATGTAGTGTGTTCTTAGTCCAGTGAAATGATAATAAAAGTCTCTAGTCTCAGTGCCCCACTGTGACATTTCCCCCTCCCTCTCCAGACACCGCCTGTGGTGTCCTCGAGAGAAAGTCTGCAGTGTAGTTCTGTGACCCTGATCTGTACAGTACCTCAAAGTCAAATGGCTGCATGGCCAGAAACCACCTAGTAACGCGAGCATTAGTGTCTCTCATGCGGCCTAACCAGGCCAATGCTCGGTGGTCAGTTTCCAAGCGGAATCTTCGTCCAAGCAAATAGTACCTTAAAGAGTCCAGGCCCACTTAACGGCAAGGCACTCCTTTTCAACAGTGGAATAGTTTACCTCTCTGGGCAGGAGTTTCCTACTGATGTATACAATTGGCTTGAGCTGCCCTTCTTCCTCTTGAAGGAGTACGGCACCAATGCCTTGTTGTGAGGCATCAGTCTGTACTGTGAACGGTTTCTCAAAATCAGGACTCTGAAGAACTGGTTCCTGACATAGTGCGTTCTTTAAGTCTTGAAAAGCCTTTTCACAGTCTTCGGTCCATATCACATTGTTGGGTTGGCTCTTTTTTGTCAAATTTGTTAGGGTTATTGCCCTGGCTGAGAAATTTGGAATAAATTTCCTATACCAGCCAACAAGTCCAAGAAACGCTCTAACCTGCTTCTTTGTCAGAGGCCGTCCAGCTCCTTTAACAGCCTCCACTTTCCCCACCTGAGGTCGGATCACACCGTGACCCAGTACAAATCCAAGGTATTGGGTTTCTGGTTTGGCGAGGGCACATTTATCAGGGCGGATGGTAAGCCCTGCAGCCTTGATGCGATTCAACACCTCCTTAAGGTGTTCCAGATGCTCCTCCCAGCTTTGGCTAAATATTATGATGTCGTCAAGGTAAGCTGCAGCATAGTCCTCTGTACCATGGAGGATTTTATCCATCATCCTTTGAAATGTGGCTGCAGCCCCATGGAGTCCAAAAGGAAGGACTCGGAATTGGTAGTGGCCAAAGGGGGTTCTGAAGGCAGTAAGCTCTTTACATGCTGGCTTCAGCGGCACCTGCCAGTATCCCTTGCAGAGATCCAGCGTGCTCAGGTACTTCGCCCTTCCCAGTCTCTCCACCAGCTCATCCACCCGTGGCATTGGATAAGGATCAAACTTACTAATGCTGTTCAGCTTTCTGAAGTCTAAGCAGAACCGCAGGGTACCATCTTTCTTCGGCACCAGCACTATGGGACTGCTCCATTCACTTGACGATGGCTCAATAACTCCCAGTTGTTTCATGGACTGTAATTCCTCTTTCATAACAGATAGAAGTTTCTCTGGCACACGGTACACAGACTGGCGTACAGGTTTAGGGTCCTTGAGGATGATAGTATGGTCAACCCAGTCTGTTCTGCCAGGGGTATCCATGAACAGCTGCTCAGGTATACATTCCCATAATTGACGTCTCTGCTCTTCACTCAGGTGCTGTAAATTCAATTTGTTGTCAGTGCGACAGGTCGGTAAATACTGTTCTTCTACTTCCTCTTCACTCTCTATGGCTCTCACCAACATCGCAATGTCATTGCTCTCTTCTGTTTGGCCTGGAGTTCGATGTGAATGCCATTTCTTCAGCATGTTGACATGAAATGTTTGCAGAGGCTGGTTTCTTGAGGGAATTTCAATCTGATAGGTCACTGGACCTACCTTCTTCTTTATGTGGTACGGGCCTTGCCACCTCGCTAACAGCTTATTGTCAGATGTTGGAAGCAACAACAGGACTTCCTCACCTGGTTCGAAGCTTCGTGATCTAGCCGTCTTGTCGTACCAGTGTTTCTGTTGTACTTGGGACCTTACCAGGTTTTCTCGTGCCAAGGCAGTATTCTGTTGAAGTTTCTCCCTCATTTTCATCACGTAAGTGAGGATGTTCGTTCTCTTTGGGTTGTCTGTCGCCTCCCAGCTCTCTTTCAGGACATCTAGAGGACCTCTTACTTGATGGGCGTATAGCAATTCAAACGGCGAGAATCCTGTAGAAGCCTGGGGTACTTCACGGTAGGCGAAAAGGAGGTACGGCAGCCATTTATCCCAGTCTTTGCCAGAGTCTGAAACAAACTTCTTTAACATATTCTTTAGAGTCTGATTGAACCTTTCAACAAGCCCATCAGTCTGAGGGTGGTATGGGGTTGTTCGTACTCTCTTAATGCCCAATAGCTGATAGACTTGATGCAGTGTGTGACTCATAAAGTTAGTGCCTTGGTCTGTCAGAACCTCTTTTGGTATGCCTACTTGTGAAAAGAATTTTAACAAGGCTGAAGCTATCTGCTTAGCAGTAACATCTCTCAAGGGGTATGCTTCAGGGTATCTTGTGGCATAATCGGAGATTACTAGAATAAACCGGTTTCCTGTCTGGCTTCTCTCAACTGGTCCAACAACATCCACTCCTATTCTCTCAAAAGGTACCTCAATCACAGGCAACGGGATTAGTGGTGCATTGGCAGGAGTCCGACCAGCAGTGAGTTGGCATTCAGGGCATGTCTGGCAGTATTCTTTAATGTCTGTGTACATTCTGGGCCAATAAAATCTTTTAGAGATTCTCCAACATGTCTTTGCGAACCCTAAATGACCTGACCATGGAATGGAATGACCTAACTTTAACACCTCACTTCTTTGTGATTTAGGTACAACAAGCCAAAGATCTCCTTCCTTAGTCTGCTTATACAGGAGTTCACGTTTCAACACAAAAGGATCATCAAGTAAGACATCAGTATCATCCTTCTGCTTAACCTGATCAAAACATGTGGCTAGGGTTGGGTCTTCCCTCTGCAGCTGGGCTAGACCATTAGGAATCACAATGTCTGACTCACATAATTCTGGTTCAGCAACATCTTCGTTTGCCTGTTCTGAGGTGTCAATCAACCCTGCTACCCAATCTCTACGCTGTTGCAACCTGTTGTCTTCTGTTGGTCCTGACTCAGTCTCAATATCAGCAGCACAAAAAGGCAAGGTTTGTAAGGGATTATCTGAGTCTGGGTTGAGTATTGTCTGTACTGCCTGTTTTGACTGAGCCCTTGTCACTACCCCACACCATTCTGTGTCCTGCAGTAATTCAGCTAACACTGGCATATCTGTGCCAAGGAGTATGGGATAGGGAAGAGTCTCAGCAATTCCAACCTTCATCAGATAAGACTGATTCAAAACTTCAATATACACTTCTGCAGTAGGCAATGGAGTGTTGTCACCGTGTACACAACAAACCGTAACCGTCTCTGTGTCACTCCAGTCTTGTCTGGGTACATATCTGCTCTGCACTAGTGTATATGTACAACCCGTATCTACCAAGGCTAAAACTGGTCTACCATTTAACAAGACAGATCTAATTGGCTGTGAGATACCTTTCATGGGGAATGACTGAACTGGATGAGGGACATAACAAAGGCTTGCTGTTTTGGGTTTCTTCAGGGGGCAAAGAGGTCTAGTATGGCCTGGCTGACCACAATGATAACAGACAACATCCTCCTTAACTACACTCTGCGAAGATACCTGCGGAGTAATGGCTTTACTTTGTGTGAATCTTAAGATTCTATCTTGAGAGTTTGAACAGCCCCCCAATCCCTCAGACTTACCTCTGGGCGAAGGGAGGATTCCTGCATAGCGGAAGTGTCCTACTCCTCTCCGTGCTGTGATATATGCCTCCGCTAGTCTGGCAGCCTCCGCAGCAGTCGTTGGATCATGCTCCTTGACCCAAGTCCTCACGTCCGGGTACAAGACCCGTAGGAACTGCTCCAGAACAAGGGCTTCCATAATACCTTCTTTATTACTGCTTGAGTAGCGCACCCACTTGCAAAACAGGTCCTTCAGTCTGATGTAAAGCTCCTGTGGCGACTCGTCAGTAGGGGTATTTAGGTTACGGAACCTCAGTCTATAAGTCTCAGCATTAATTTCATACTTTTTCAGTATTGCGGTCTTAACAACATCATAATCTTGTGTATGTGCAGGGTCCATTGCCACAAACGCAGATCTGGCCTTACCAGTTAGCAACGGTATGAGGTGAATGGCCCAGTCTTGTTTAGGCCACTGGTACACCTCTGCCAGTCTCTCAAATGTCAGCAAATAGTGCTCAATATCATCAGAGTCCTCCAGTCTCGCAAGCCGTGGCTCCCTGTCTATCACCCTTGGTGCTGGTTTGTCGTAAACTGCTCCATGACTGATACGTTCCATGTCCAGTTGCATCTGCGTGACATGGTGACTGAGCACTTTAAAATTGGTAACACTTTATTTGAAGGGGTGTGCATAAGACTGACATGACACTGTCATAAACATGACATAACACCTGTCATGAACATGAAGGAGTCTTTATGTATGTTTATGACTGTTGTCATTAAGTGTCATTCGGTAAATTATGACACTTTTAATGCAAAGTTGACATTGTTTAAAATGTCTTTGTTATGACAACTTGACATTAACAAAGACAAAAAATGTCTTTGTTATGACAACTTGACATTACCCAAGACAAAAATGTCTTGATTATGACAACTTGACATTAACAAAGACAGAAATGTCTTTGTTATGACAACTTGACATTAACCAAGAAATCATAACCTGTCAACCTGTCACAAATATGTCATAACAGGTCTAATTATCAAACTTAAAGCATTTTGCTGTGTAATAACCCTTAATGACATCATTATAAGTAGTACAATGTGTTCCACTTTACTTGAGGACAGGTAATATTCATGACACAGTTATAATGGTGTCATGATGGCCAAAGTTGTGACAGGTTGACAGGTTATGATTTCTTGGTAAATGTCAAGTTGTCATTACAAAGACATTTCTGTCTTTGTTAATGTCAAGTTTTCATAATCAAGACATTTTTGTCTTGGGTAATGTCAAGTTGTCATAACAAAGACATTTTAAACAATGTCAACTTTGCATTAAAAGTGTCATAATTTACCGAATGACACTTAATGACAACAGTCATAAACATTCATAAAGACTCCTTCATGTTCATGACAGGTGTTATGTCATGTTTATGACAGTGTCATGTCAGTCTTATGCACACCCCTTCAAATAAAGTGTTACCTTAAAATTTTGTTCTCGTCGAACTGTCTCTCTCTCTTGTCGATCATCTCGATCCTTTTGATATTCCATAAAGGACTTGAACATCTGCGCCAGAGCAGTAACAGCAGTGTCAGCTCCAGCCCCAGAAACCATTGTAGACTGCACTCCTTCATCTGGATCCTCCTCGACTTCACCCTGGTCCACATCTGGCCTTGTTCTTTCATCAGGCTGATTCCTTGTCTTTGGTGGCATTGCAAAAACAAGAATGTCCACGTCACCTCAGCGGTACAAAAACTTCTGACACCAACTTTAACAGAGACAGGGGTGTGCCAGCTGCTACAAAGGACCCCAAAGTTGTTGAAGCAGTAGCGGCACCACTGCTCTGGATGTACCGGCCAATGGAGGCGAAAAAAATTTGAAGTGACGTGATGAAGTCAAAAGTTCAGCGTTTATTCCAAAAAAATGAAAAACAAAGATATTCCAAAAGAGTGCCTGTGATATTTACAGTGAAAATCCAAAAAGTCTCAAAAGTAACAAAAATAAAATAAACTGTTCAAAGTTAAATGCACAAACAAACTTTTGGCTATGTCAGTAATTTGACCCAAAAATCAAGCAAGCAACTTCCAACTAACTCACTCTACGAGCTTCCTTACAACACTGAGAGGACCTCTTAAAAAGTATAAGCCCCTCCCACTTGGACTAAACCACTAAGTAATTGAAAGTGATAAAGAAATTTAATAAAAACAAAAAATAAATAACGATTTAACAGTAACAAAGACATAACTGTTACAATGAAAAAAACAAATATACAAAAATATACAATCACTTGAAACAAAACAAACCAAATTCCTTAATCATATTTATCAAAGAATCAAACAAACAACAATCTCCCCCTCAGACATGAGACCAATTAACTATGCCTTCTATTGGCGGGAAATAGTCATTTTAAAATGGTGGCAGTTACTGTGACCGGGTTTCTTCTGTTTGCAATGTGAAAATGTTCCAGTACGTAAGTAAGACAATTTATTTGATGTAAGTGAATGTTCGTACACAATAAATATTTAACCCAGTAACCGGTCTTGTTTGAATTCTTAATGCACCACACGAATCAACGTAACAAAATTAATGACTCAGAAGATATTTAACTAAAGAAAAAGCACATGGTGCGGACAGGAACAACACTCAAACAGTACACAATTACTGACACCCACATATCTGGTGTTAACTGGTGTTATAATATTGCGCAAAACAAATATGTGTTATGTTTGTATAAAAAGTGTATGTAGTGTGTTCTTAGTCCAGTGAAATGATAATAAAAGTCTCTAGTCTCAGTGCCCCACTGTGACAAACATAATTCGTTTCATTCAGCTTCTTATCAATGAAATATGGTCCAGATAATCTAGCCTGCAATGCAGCACCCTGAATGGGCAATAAAACCAAGACCTTGTCCCCTTCAGAGAACGAACGAAAAACAGCACTCTTATCAAAACGTGTTTTCATTTTCACTTGCGTTCTTTCCAGTGCAATCTGTGCTAATTTACAAGCCTTATGCAATCGCTCTCTAAAGGAGCTGACATAATCCAGCAGATTACAGTCCAATCTCTGCTCAGTCAGCCAATTCTCTCTCAACATTCTCAGTGGGCCCCTTACTGTGTGTCCAAAAACCAATTCTGCTGGACTAAATCCAAGTGACTCTTGAACACTCTCACGTACAGCAAACATAAGAAGAGGCAACCCCTCATCCCAGTCTTTCCCTGACTCAGCACAATATTTACCCAGTGTAGCATGTCTGTGTCACGGAGCCATCCACGTCATCACTCCCGTCCACTGCACCCGTTCATTACACCAGATCACAGTCACCTGAATTCTAATCACGGACACCTGCACGTCATGATTGCACTCACTACTTCAGTCACAGTTTCCTGCACCTCAGTGTCTGGTCTCGTCGCTCGACACTACAGACTCTACTTACCTGAGATTCCTTTCTGAAAAGACTTACCAGTTATCCTGAAGATTGTCTTCGTTCATTGTCCTGTGATTCCCTGGCCATCAAGTTCTTCAGCATTCTGTAAAGACATTGGTTCGCCGTCAGTTAAGTGTCCGTCAGCTCTGTTTATCACCATCGCACTCAAGCTATCCTGCATTGCTCACTCTGCACTTAAATAATCTTGTTATTTGTTTACATCTGCCTGGTCTACCTTTCTATGGATGTGACAGAAGACCAGACCAAAACAATGCAGAGCACGAGCACGGGGGCCGCGGATCCGTTCGCTGAGTTGGTGAATGCAGTTCGTCAATCACTTCCTCCACCACCCGCCACTTCTTCACCTGCTGCCTCTGCCAGTCCCATGGCCCGACCAGCGACATACTGCGGCGAGGCGGAGGATTGCAGCGGGTTTCTCCTTCAGTGCAATCTTCACTTTGAGATGCAACCTCATCTTTACCCCAACGATCGAGCGCGTATTGCGTTTATAATCTCCCTTCTCTCCGGTCGAGCTCTACAGTGGGCTCAGGCACTATGGCAAGAGGAAGTTCCCGTAACAAAGTCATTATCAGCATTTATTCGCCATTTCAAGGAAGTTTTTGGTCAAACAACATCTGCTCTAACCGTCCATGATCAGCTCTTTAAACTTCGACAAGGCACACGATCAGTGGGAGCCTATGCCCTTCAATTTCGCACACTCGCTGTGGCAAGCGGATGGAACGAAGTGGCTCTCCTCACAGCCTATCGCCAAGGTCTAGATCCTGAAATTCGTTCTCTGATGGTTATACATGATGATAACATGGGGTTAGAGCACTTCATCCAGAAATCGATCCGAGTCTCCCAACGACTTACTGCATGCCCGTCATTCCCACCCGCTCTGCATCCTCCGCCTCAAGTACCATCTGCCGCCCCTCCAACACCAGAACCAATGCAAGTGGATTCTCAGCGACTAACACCCGCAGAGCGTCAAAGAAGATGGACTAATCGTCTGTGCTTGTACTGTGGAGGAGAAGGACATGTCATCTCTAATTGCCCAGTTCGACCTTCACGCCCAGCGGTGAGTACCATCCAACTTTCTCCCAAGATTGCATCTCTGACCCGTACTACTGTCTGCCTAGTAACATCCCGTTCTACTGTTCTAGCACAAGCTCTCATCGATTCCGGGTCGGCAAGCAACTTCATATCTCACAACCTCCTACAAAGGCTCAATGTCAAGAGAAGACGCTGTCCCCAGAACCTAGAGATTCACACCATCCTGGGTAAGCCGCTGGGTCGTGGGCGTATTTGTCATTTCTCCCCCACCATGACACTCCGCA
The DNA here is from genome assembly GCA_036326025.1 of Chrosomus eos. NCBI lineage: Eukaryota > Metazoa > Chordata > Actinopteri > Cypriniformes > Leuciscidae > Chrosomus > Chrosomus eos. The sequence goes on along the minus strand of JAZAVI010000401.1, from coordinate 56,096 downwards.
TAGGCTGCCTGCATTCCGAAGATATCTCATTTCTGGTGTTGGAGGGATCCACCGCGGACATCATCCTGGGACGCCCATGGTTGCTCCAACACGAACCTCTGATAAACTGGGTTTCTGGGGAGATTCTCCAGTGGGGTACCTCCTGTCATCAGTCCTGTTTAAACCCCGTAGTCAAAGTTCCTCGTTCCTTTCATTCCAGTTCTCCCACTCCGTCTATAGCCGTCAATTCCACTACCATTGAGAGTCCAGAGTCTGACATGAAGATAGAGATTCCTCCAGAGTACCGGGCGTTCCAGGATGTGTTCAGCAAGCGGTTGGCAACGCAACTACCACCTCATCGGCCATGGGACTGTGCCATCGACCTGCTACCTGGGGCGACTTTACCCAAGGGTCGAGTCTATCCTCTGTCCATCCCGGAGCAGAAGGCCATGGAGGAGTACATCAAGGAGGCACTTCGCCAGGATTTCATCTGTCCATCTACGTTCCCTGCCGCTTCCAGTTTCTTTTTTGTGGCGAAGAAGGACGGAGGCTTGCAGCCCTGCATCGACTACCCGCTGGGAAACTGGTCCCATTACCCATCCCTCACCGTCCGTGTTCCCATCTGGGAATCGATTTTATGACTGATCTTCCACCCTCAGAGTCCAATACCTGCATCTTCGTCATAGTCGACAGATTTTCCAAAGCCTGCAAGTTAATTCCTCTCCGTGGATTACCTACAGCCTTCGAAGCAGCCGAAGCACTCTTTCAGAACGTCTTCCGTCATTTCGGTCTCCCTGAGGATATAATTTCCGACCGGGGTCCTCAATTCATCTCCCGTGTCTGGAAAGCCTCTTCCGGCTCCTTGGGGTCTCCATCAGTTTATCATCTGAATATCATCCGCAAACCAACGGCCAGACTGAGCGCAAGATCCAAGAGATCGGGAGGTACTTGAGGTCATACTGCCACCAGAACCAAAACAGCTGGAACCGGTTCCTTCCCTGGGCGGAATATGCCCAGAATTCGCTCCGCCAGTCAACCACAGGACTCACGCCATTTCAATGCATCCTAGGATACCAGCCTCCTCTGTTTCCCTGGTCCGGTGAACCATCAGAGGTTCCAGCTGTTAATCACTGGTTCGAGCAGAGCGAGAGGGTGTGGGACTCAGCTCACATCCATCTACAACAGGCAGTGCGGAGACACACCACAAAAGCCAATGTCAGAAGATCAGAGACACCCAAATACCAACCTGGACAAAAGGTATGGTTGTCCACCCGAGATATCCGTCTTCGCATGCCCTGAGTCCCCGCTACATAGGTCCATTTACCATCCAGAGGCAGCTCAATGACGTCACCTACCGGCTTAATCTACCTGCACAGTATCGTATTTCTCCGTCCTTTCACGTTTCACTGTTAAAACCCTATTCTGAACCGTCATGATTGCACTCACTACTTCAGTCACAGTTTCCTGCACCTCAGTGTCTGGTCTCGTCGCTCGACACTACAGACTCTACTTACCTGAGATTCCTTTCTGAAAAGACTTACCAGTTATCCTGAAGATTGTCTTCGTTCATTGTCCTGTGATTCCCTGGCCATCAAGTTCTTCAGCATTCTGTAAAGACATTGGTTCACCGTCAGTTAAGTGTCCGTCAGCTCTGTTTATCACCATCGCACTCAAGCTATCCTGCATTGCTCACTCTGCACTTAAATAAACTTGTTATTTGTTTACATCTGCCTGGTCTACCTTTCTATGGATGTGACAGTCTGGACTGGACACCCCCACACACAAGGACCACACGACCACTCAACGATGAGATCCAGTAATTTTATTCTGTAAACAGACAGATATCATCAGTGGATAACTTGGGGCAATGGCTTCTCTCACTCTCTCGTGTTGACACAGAGAAATATTCACGAGAGAAGCGAAGTGCATGCGCTCATCAGCCTCGCGCAAATAGACTGACTCAATCTCATAATTGAAATAAAAAATTAAATGCATGAAAAACAAAACAACTCTGATTACAATGTATAAAGTTCTTGTCTTCCATAAGGATCATAAGATACATCACATTAACATTCTTACCAATGCACTCCAATAGTATACAATACAATACAAGTAATATATTACAATATGTTGTATACTAAATTACATTCAAACTTGCATGAATTCAAATATTCATATGATCTAACATACTATAATGAAACAAATAAACAATTATAACGTCATTAGCAACATCCAAATAAAACATTCAATAAACATTTACCACCGTACCATGTGCAGGCCTCACCACGTGCGTCACGCACAGCGCGAATAATCAAAATGGATTCTTACCCCTTAAAACACTATGTACAATACATGTTTATTAACAGTAAACCAGATCTCTTTTCCTAATAAACAAAACTAATTAAACATACCTGTAAACAGACAGATATCATCAGTGGATAACTCGGGGCAATGGCTTCTCTCACTCTCTCGTGTTGACACTAAGCGTGATATGACAATTAGTAAGCACCATGATGAATTTCGTAAAGATCGTATTACAATTAAATACTTCATCACAACCAACACCATCAATGTTGCTATCACTTAAATCACACTTATTGAACAAAAAAATATGCATTTGAATGACAAACATCAGCATACCAGAGAAATATTCACGAGAGAAGCGAAGTGCATGCGCTCATTAGCCTCGCGCAAATAGACTGACGCAATCTCATGCCGTACAAGGGGAAAACCCGGCGATGTTCCACCGATGACGCTCCCACCCCAAACAAATACCCGAGAGAAAAGTTCCCCAACTTTAACGTGAACAATAATACAAACAAAATTTCGTGAGGTTCATCAATCAATTCTAATTACAAGAGTAGAAAACTTAGAATAAACAGTAATTTAAAGAAAATAATACAATATAAAAAAATGAATCAAAGAATAATTCACACCAGCTACATTCTCCCCCCTGAACTTCACAAATTTTGACTTATACAGGGATAATATACACTGGCACTATTAGACCAACTGTTATCCAGAGCATGGTGCAACAAAATGTTTCCCACTCACAGGGAAGGTGAGTACAGCAGGTTGATCAGGCCCACCGTAATCACCCGCAAAAGGTGCCTTAAACACCATTCATGTCAAATGAAACTTCATATCAGATCTGGAACGACAACTGTGCTGTAATGCACAGTCAGTGCATTAGAGGCTTAACCTTACAACTTAAAAGAAAACAATACTGTATTACAATGCGATGTTCTGATTCAATAAATTCTTATTTCAATAAAGACCTTACAAACCCACCAACTGGATTCAGTGTTCTGACAGACTGAGTCATATTCTCTATCAATCTGTTGACAGGTTTCACCATTCTACCCACTCTGGTCCGAACTTTGTTTTCCGCTTGGCCAGGAGGTGGCTCAACAACTCTAGCAGGTGAAACACAATGGTCACCATGAAGAACCGCCTCAGAAAGCGAACTGCGAGAATCACAAATCAATCCCTCATCTGGACTGTTCACATTGCTGTTCTCCCTGACAGAATCATCCTCTGATGGCAGTTGCTTCGGTCCCATTGACCCAGGGACTACGTCCACCGATACAATGCTATCAGATCTGCAGGGCAACCTCTGCTGAGAATCCTCAGAAGCTGCAGTCTGTTCCACCCAACTGGCAACACACTCAGACAAAGAACATAACTCAGATGTGCAACTAACAACATCATTCACGGACATACTCCTACTGCTGAGAACAGATCCGCAACTGTCCTCAGATAAGTCAGGTCCTCCCAACTCAAGTGGCAGGAAATTCGCTTGCAACAACAAATTGCGATGAACAGTTTTCTCCTGACCCGTTTTGGTGTTACGTATGCGATAAATATGGCACTGGGGGTTCAGCGCTACTACCCTATAGGGCGTGGACTCCCACCTGTCTGCTAATTTTCTCTTCCCACGTTCACCTTTGTTGGCCAGGAGAACTTGATCACCCAACTCAATGTTACAGACCTTCGTCTTTCGGTTGTAGAACTCTGTCTGACGTTGCTGACTGGCATCAATGTTCCTCTGAGCGACAGTCAGAGCCTCTTTCAAGTCATCTTGCAACCTTTTCACATATTTGTCGTAATCAACAACATCACAGTCTCTCTCAACATTGCTAAACATCACATCCACGGGTAGCTTCGGGATCCTACCAAACATTAAATAGAATGGAGCGTAGCCAGTGGACTCGTGCGCTGTACAATTGTATGCGAACGTTAGTGTCTGAAGCAACTGTGACCACTTTTCTTTTGACCTTGGCGGCAGTGCTCTGACCATGTTGCCCAAGGTTCTATTGAACCGTTCAACATGGCCATTGCCCATCGGATGGTAAGCAGTTGTTCGGGACTTTTTTACTCCGGCAACCTGCAGCAATTCTCGGATCAGTTGGCTCTCAAAGTTTGCCCCCTGATCCGAGTGGATCCTATCAGGGAAGCCGTACACACAAAAATATCGGTCCCACAACTGTCGGGCTACCTGCTTTGCTGACTGGTCACGACATGGAAAGGCATGTGCCATACGGGAAAAATGATCAGTTACGACCAACACGTCCACATTACGGCCTTTGGAGCTTTCCGCGGTCCAAAAATCGATACATACTAGCTCCATTGGGCTTGACGTTTTAACGCTCTCTAGCGGGGCTCTGCCTTCAGGTTCGAGAGTCTTACTGACAACACAGCGCTTGCAACACTTAACGTACCTACGAACGTCGTGTTCCAACCCAACCAAAAAAACCTTTGTCTTGCAAGGTGCATAGTTCTACCTTGGCCCTGGTGCCCTGCTTCATCGTGGACGCCTGTCATCACCTGCGTGATTAAAGAGGATGGAACAACGAACTGTAACCGTTTCTTTCCTGCAAGGTTGTCTTTGCTTACGCGATACAGTACGCCATCAAGTACCTTCAACTTGTCCCATTGCTTTAAGACTCTGAGCACCTTATACGTCTCTCCAGAACGCTCACGACGTGAGGCTCTCTTGCCCCTATTGACGTAAAACAGGACCCTGGACAGACAAGGATCATTCTGTTGTCGGTCTCGAAGTTCATCTAATGAGAAGACTGGTAACGGGCATTGCCCAGGAGGTGACAGCTGCTGAGCGTCTTATGCGATCCAGGAGATTGCCCTCGATTCAACTCCTGCTGCCCAGTCACTGTGACCCTCTAATACTGCAGAAACCTCAGCACTGGAGAGAGGACAACACCAAGGAGTTACATAAGGAGGACCTTCGATGCTCTGGGCACCAGCACCAAGCCTGAATGCATCCTGTACTTTGTCTTTCTCGAACTGCTCCGCTTCCTCAAGCAATGCACCATAAGGCTCCTTCAACAGCCTCTGACTGACCCGGTTATGGACAAATGGTTGACGACTTAAAGCATCGGCCACTACGTTCTTGCTGCCAGGTATGTACTTAATGCTGAAATGATAAGGTGCCAACTTGGAAACCCATCTCTGCTCCCACGCATCGAGTTTAGGCTTTGTGAGGATGTAAGTCAATGGATTATTGTCTGTCCAAACAACAAATTCATGCCCTTTCAGCCAATGGCTGAATTTGTCGCAGACAGACCATTTTAAAGCCAAAAACTCTAAGCGGTGAGCAGGATACCTTGCCTGAGCGCGCGAAAGGGCTTTGCTAGCGAAAGCAATTGGCTGAGCCCTAGTCTCACCCTCTGCGATCTGCGACAACACAGCGCCCAGCCCATCCATGGACGCGTCAGTGGACAAAATAAATGGGCGACTAAAATCTGGATGTGTCAGAACCACGGAATTTATCAGAGTGGCTTTTAACTGCTGGAAGGCCCTACTGTGCTCCTCTTTCCAGTCACCAGAACTCAACTTCCTGAACACAGCAGCACCTTTCTCAGGAGGCTTCTTGCCCCTTGGCGCGGCCATCAAAGAAAACAGGGGTTTCGCGATGGTGGAGCAATTTTGGATGAACCTCTGGTAATACAACACCATTCCAAGGAATGATTTAATCTTCCTTTGGGATGGTGTTACCCCATCCTCCATCATCAAATCAGCCTCTGTCACTTCTCTTATAACGCTAACCTTATCTGGGTCGGTCGCACCCCCTTAACCGTCAATAATGTGCCCCAAAAACCGCACACACCGCCGGAGGAAATGGCATTTTTTAGGGGCTAACTTTAACCCGTGCTCTCTGAGCCTACTGAACACCATATCGAGTCTCTTGATTGCCTCACCCTCATCTGGCGCGTTTACAAGCAGGTCATCCAGATAGCAGAGCAATGTCAAGAAATTTTGATCACCAAATATATTTGTCATCAGGCACATGAAGCTAGCGGGGCTATTGCACAACCCTTGCGGTAAGCGATTAAACTCGTAAAGACCCATCGGTGTTGTGAAGGCCGTAAGATTTTTGTCTTCCTCCGCCATTGCGATATTATAAAAGCCGGAAGTGAGATCCATCGTGCTAAAGATCACGTTTCCGCCCAAAGCCGCTAAGCAGTCTGCTTGATGCGGTAAGGGGTGAGCGTCTTTGATGGTCCTGGCATTAAGCCAGCGATAATCAACACAAACACGAAGATCACCGCTTTTCTTCCACACCAGAACCAGCGGAGACGGCCACTCACTACAAGACTTTCGAATAATTTTTTGCTCTTCCATCTCCGAGAGCACTTTTCTCAGCTTCTGATACTGAGCTGGAGGAACGTGCCGGTATGGAAGTCTGAACGGGCGGTTATCAGACAGGTGAATCCTGTGAACAAACTCTTTAGCGCTACCACAATCTAGCTTATGTTTAGAAAACACATCTTGATATTGCTGAATCAACTGCAGAAGCTGGTCTTTCCGGTGTGGAGTCAACTCGCAAGACTCGATATCAAGATCACTAAGGCCGAGCTTCTGCAGTGCGTCTTGAAAATCAGAAGGAGAACCAGCCATGTCTTCACTAGAGTAGACAGTCTGGCTCTGCACACTCACACTCTTTCCGTGACCATGCTCGGGTTGAACATCCAGGTCTTCGACCGCCAAAACAGGAGATACATCGGCTATTTTAGCATTTCGTCTCAAAGTGATCGGCTTACTGGATGGATTAATCACCTTAACTGGCACCCATATGTCACCAGGTAATGTGGCTATAGATCGCCCGACAAGGACTCCTTTCTTATGAATTTGTGCCTTAGAAGGTTCAACCAATACCGCACTACCCACAGAAATAGTGGAGCTTGTCGGGAGTCTACCCCACACGAGGTGCTCTTACTGAGGTAAAAGCGTGACGACTTGAGTGAGCTTTACGGTACCGACAACGGTTGGGATACTACTACCTTCCCATCTTTTATGCTCAGACAGCATACTCAAGAATCGCTGAATCTCTGGTTCTCCTGTACAATTTGGCTGGTTCATGACACACCAATAGCTTTGAGACTGCTTAAGCTGGCTGAGAACATACTTGATCACGTAAGTACCAACAATTAACTGGTCTTTTTGTCCCGGTACAACCAAGGTAGGCATGATAACCAAATGTCCATACACACACATCTTTAGCTGGTGGATGCACTTGGGTTTGACCCGAACACCACCACAACCGACAAGCAAAACTTCGGCACGGAGCTGCTCAGACTCAAGGGTCCCGCATGCATCCAACAACTTGCGCTCAGTTTCCTCATTAATAGTACATGCCATAGAACCAGTGTCTAACAGGCCTTGGCAAGTGACCGTATCATTCACCAACACATCGGTATAAAACAAACTGTCAGCTTTTTCCAGCTTTGCAATGTCCTGGAACAAAATGATACTGCCACTTGACTCAACCTGACAATGGTTGCTGTAGATGACCATTGGATTGTCTTCACTGATGAGAGGCTGACTTTCAACACTCACATTGCCCCCTCCCCAATGTGAGTGATCTAGTTTCCCTGATCGTCACCAGTCTGGGCCACAGCTCGGCCAGCAACCTTGCGACACTCCCTATGTTGATGTCCTATTTCTAGGCAAGTGAGACATCTTTTTTCTCTCATACAGTGGGAGCGAGTCGAGTGAGATCTGTCTCCACAGACCTCACATGAAGGGGATCTATACCACTGTGATGTTCGGGGACGTGGTTCTGAAGCAGGTAGGGTCGTGCGCTCCAACACCCTTTCTAACATTTTCAGCACACGCTCTAAAGTGCCCAATTCTGCGGATTCACCTGTTTTAGGGTGCAGGCCTACATTGTGTGTTGCAGAGGTTACACCCATACTTTCACTTCCCACTGCTACCTGAGTGCTGACAGCTCTTTCAGCTACATTGGCCTGATTTACTGCAAATACGGGCATCGACGGAACCGGCTTCCGGGACCTAAAGTCTCTCTCATACTCGTCGATGGCCTCTTGGACCTCCTCAGCTGACCACTTACTTATGGGCTTGCACCTAAAGACATTGGAAAGATCAAGATTGGGACAGTTCCTGATAAACATAATTGCAATCTCCGAGCTCATATTCTCCATTTTGCCACCACATCTTTGCAGGTGAGCGTCTGCTAGCTCTGCTGCCTCGTTCAACCTGACCCAATAGTCAACAGGGTGCTCGTTAGGCTTTGGCTGCGTCACATAAAAATCTGCTAATGGCTGACACGAGCCAGGGCTCTCGCTAAAATAGCGCCGCAGTACCTCATAGACAACTTCAGGACAAAGTATTGCAGCCGGGCTACTTTTCAGCTTGACCTTAACAATGCTCTTTGCACGGCCACAGAGATGATTCAGTATTTCTTCCACACTGTTGGCTTTGTTGCAACCCTTTTTGGACATATACCCCTCCATCTGTTCAATCCACTCAAGAATGGTGCACTTATCACTACCATCCCCTCTGAACATTTGCGGTTCTTTAATGTCAGCTTTGACTATGAGATTTAACTTGGACAGATCAAGACTCTGAGACGGAGGCATTGTCCTAGAAGGCTGCTGCTCAGACAATGAAGTGAAATCAGGCAATGCTGAAGTTTGGTTTGTTAACAACCGTGTGACAATGGAGTCACCTATCTGGCTTCCAAGCTCACCAATGAGGTCACGTAGTTGCTGTGTAACATTGTCACAACCAGCATTGGTAGGTGTGGAAGATTCTGGTTTACCTGACTCGTTGTAAGGTGCATTCGCAACGATCACTGAATCATAGACCAACAAGCGTTGTTTACCGACTTTAGGCTCACTTATCTCCAATAACCCTCGACCCCTGCCAGCGTATGGCGTCAATAGGTCTTCATTCCATCCCCCTTCAGCCATATTAGATATGGAAAATTACAACAATGAAAATCATAAACAAAAATTAACTTTACAATTATTGTACGCTTTTCCAAGCGAAGAAGAAAACAAGGAAAATAAATAAATAAAATAAATGCAACAGTCCAATGAGGGTGTGCGTGGTGTGTGAAGCAAGAGTTCAGTACTATCAATGTCCAGACACTACCACCAAAACGTCAACGATAAAGATTCTATGGTTGTCGATTTCAGAAGCGTTGTGATCCCGCGTTGTCGAACCCCAGCGATCAGCTGCAGCAGATCTGGTGAATCCGGGTCACGGCACGTCTGGACTGGACGCCCCCACACACAAGGACCACACGACCACTCAACGATGAGATCCAACTCGGGGCAATGGCTTCTCTCTCTCGTGTTGACACTAAGCGTGATATGACAATTAGTAAGCACCATGATGAATTTCATAAAGATCGTATTACAATTAAATACTTCATCACAACCAACACCATCAATGTTGCTTTCACTTAAATCACACTTATTGAACAAAAAAATATGCATTTGAATGACAAACATCAGCATACCAGAGAAATATTCACGAGAGAACGAAGATGAGCGACATCAGCCATACCAGAGAATTCAGCGAAAGGAAGCATGCACCATAGCTCCCAAAGACTGACGCAATCTCATGCCGTACAAGGGAAAACCCGGCGATGTTCCACCGATGACGCTCCCACACCAAACAAATACCCGAGAGAAAAGTTCCCCAACTTTAACGTGAACAATAATACAAACAAAATTTCGTGAGGTTCATCAATCAATTCTAATTAAAAGAGTAGAAAACTTAGAATAACAGTAATTTAAAGAAAATTAAAGCTGCAAGCAGCGATGGGCGGGCCCTCGCACATGTAGCGCTTCGGGGAGTGATGCGGCCGCATATTCTGTTGCATATTCTGGAGCTCTGCCAGTGCGGCTGTGAATTTGCTACGCTTTTCAGACACTGCATGAAGGTGTTATACGTCACTTCCTGTTGCTAGCAGGTGGCGCTATGACTGTGGGTGAATGTGGGCATGTACATGAGTTCAGGGCGGGACTCTTATCCTACATGTAAAGTTTGGTGCAGCTGTGAGCATGTACACTGAAGTTACAACCACTTCCTGTGTCATGGCGATGAGTTGGTCTTTGATGCCATGCCACGGACACACCGATTGACGAAAACTCGCAGATAGCACAACTTTTCATCGTCAATGCCTTTAGAAGGCACAGCAGAAATTTCAAGTCGATCTGATTAAATCCCTAGGAGGAGTTCGTTAAAGTACGGAGTGTGTAAATCAGCCAAAATTTGACGAAAAATTAAAAATGGCCGACTTCCTGTTGGGTTTAGGGCATCGCTCCAAGAGGCTTTTTTGTGCATCTGGACATGTCTGATGTGCCACAGAAATTTCTTACATGTAGGTCAAACGTGCGGCGGGGGCTGCTTCGTTAAACGTCACTTCCTGTTGCCAGCAGGTGGCGCTATGACTGGGGGTGAATGTCGGCATGTACATGTGTTCAGGGCGGGACTCTTGTCAAGCGTGCAAAATTTGGTGCAGATCTGAGCATGTACAGCAAAGTTACTCCAACTTCCTGTTTCATGGCGAATCATCGATGCCACGGACACGCCCATTGACGAAAACGCGCAGAGAGCACAACTTTTCATCGTCAATGCCTTTAGAAGGCACAGCAGAAATTTGAAGTCGATTCGACTAAATCCCTAGGAGGAGTTCGTTAATGTACGGAGTGTGTAAATCGTCCCAAAATGGCCGCCAAATTCAAAATGGCGGACTTCCTGTCGAGTTTAGGGTATGGGTTCTTGAGGCTTTTTTGTGCGTCTTGATATGATACACGTACCCACCAAATTTCGTGCATGTAGGTCGAACGTGGACGAGGGGCTAATTTTTTTCAATTTTCTAGGTGGCGCTAGCGAGCCATTTTGCCACGCCCATCCGCGAAACCCACAAAATACAAACTTTTTCACCAGTCCTGACATGTGTGCAAAATTGGGTGACTTTTCGAGCATGTTGCGGCCTCGAAAATGGGGCTTACTTTGCAGAAAATAAATAAATAAATAAATAAAATTAAAAAATAATCCTAACAGTTTCAAGAGGGACCTCGCACCTTAGTGCTCGGGCCCTAATAATACAATATAAAAAAAATGAATCAAAGAATAATTCACACCAGCTACATTAGCATCGACTTCAAGGTTTGGTGGAACCTTTCGAGAGCACCTTGAGACTCTGGATGATAAGCACTAGATGTAATGTGCTTAATTTTCAGTTGGGACAGTACCTGTTTAAATAATCGTGACATAAAATTGGTTCCCTGATCCGTTTGGATCACCTGTGGAAAGCCGAAGATAGAAAAAAACGTAATTAGGGCTTTCACCACAGCCTTCGCTTTCAATGAACGCAACGGTACTGCTTCCGGATAGCGAGTTGTCGCGCACATAAGCGTAAGCAGATAAACATGTCCAGATTTTGTTCGCGGTAACGGTCCAACACAATCCAAGATTACTCGTGAAAAAGGTTCTCCCATGACAGGGATCGGTTTAAGTGGAGCAGGATGTATAATCTGGTTCGGTTTTCCTACGACCTGACACACATGGCACGAGCGACAGTACTGCGCCACATCAGATTTAATACCAGGCCAGAAAAAATAACGCAAAATGCGATGATAGGTTTGTCTAATACCCAGATGTCCTGCCACATTTGGTGGTGCTGTCCTTCTGCAGGATGATGAAAATGGGCTTGAGCATCCTGTTGGGTATTTTTCCAAAAAATTCCTGAAACATCAGTTAAACTACAGCACCATTGAGAAGGAGGCGTTAGCCTTTTTAATGGCTTTGCAATATTTTGAGGTATATATTGGCTCTAGTTCGCTTCCAGTGGTGGTATACACAGACCATAACCCATTAGTTTTTTTGTCTCGGATGAAAAATTCTAATCAGCGAATCATGCGTTGGTCCCTCTTCGTCCAGGATTTTAACCTGGAAATTCGCTTTAAGAAAGGCAAGGATAATGTGTTGGCCGATGCACTATCAAGGTCGTTTAACTCTGAGTAAATCTACTGGGTACTATGTAGATTCTTGTGTGTGAGGATGTTACGACCTGTGTTTATGTAGCTAATTGTTTTTTCTATTGCTGTCTTTTTCTTTGTTTTTTTTTCTCTCTCTTGTTTTTCTGATTTCTAATAGGTTGTCCAATGATCGGAGTGTACGAACGCCATTGGTTGTCCCGTCAGGGCGTGGCTTTATAAGGACGCTGCTGGCACTTGTCTGGGAGCTCACTTCTGGTTCGGTCGCATGTGGGTTGAGAGCTCCGGAATCCCTCCTCCGGCCGATGATCAAATTATGTATTAGAAACTTGTTTAGTTCAAGTGAACGTGCATCTTGTGATAACCTTTGAACCGTTCTCCTAATGTCTAAACCATCTTAACAGTGTGGAGCGTAGGGGTGTCACACCTCATTATCCCAAAAGTACGCACGCACTCACTGACTCACATTGAAATGTAACTTTTTTAACAATAGGATTTTCTTTTAACATACATACATATACAGTGGCATTTGGCCTACATTACACAATATATCACACTACAATTCACTGTTCAAACATTGAAACTTTCAGACAATGAATTAACTTTATGTACAATAAGTTGCATGTAGTCATTTTCTTGCATACACATGGCATGTTCACATCAGTGGTCAGTACCTTATTCAGATGATGACTTGCATTGGATGGAGTCCACCAGGGATGCATAGTGCGGGCAATAGCTACTGATAGCCAGTCTAAGGCATGCCTCCAAATGATCGTCGGTCAGGGTGGAGCGGTATTTGGATTTGATAAATTTCATATGTGAAAAGGTCGATTCGCACAAGTAAGTAGACCCAAACATTGCAGTCAGTGATGTTGCACATTTTCTCATGTTGGGATACTTTTCTTCTGTGAGGAAACTCCAGAATTGTTCATGGGCCCTAGACTTCAAGTTAATATCCGCTTGTAGTGTCAAGACCTCATCTTCAACTTCAGCAGAACTGAGCTGAAACATTGTTGCGATTTTGGAAGCGAGGACATTGACCTCAGCATTCTCCAGAAAAGGGAAGCACATAAACGTGGCAACTGGCTCGAGTAGGGCGAAGTCTTGAAATCTCCTGTCAAAGTCTGACAGGACGGTGTCAATCTGTTCTGCATAACATGCACTGTCAATCTCTGTTAAGTCCTTCCCTTGATTATTCAGCTCAGATGCAAGGTTTCTAAAGTTCCCCAGATCATGGCGTTGGATCTTTGAAGAAAGCAGTTTAAGTTTTCCCTTGAAGGCGTTCACTGTGCTTATCATATCGATCACGATTTTGTCTTTGCCCTGTAATTCCACGTTCAGCTCATTGAGCAAGTTCGCCAGATCAGTTAAAAACGCCAAATCAAGCAGCCAACGATCATCATTAAGTTGCGTGTATTCCGCATGTTTGTTGTCATGTATGAACTGCTTTACCTCGGGAAGGAGATCGCGGAATCGTTGCAGGAATTTCCCCCTACTCAACCACCTTACGTCCGTGTGAAACAGTAGGTCTGTGTGGTCGCTGCCAGCCTCCTCAAGATGCAAGCGGAACAGTCGTCTTTGAAGAGATCTAGCACGGATAGAGCAGGCTACTTTGTTTGCTACGTCCATAATTTCTTTCATGTTCAACATTTTCGCACACAACGCGTGTTGGTGTATGATACAATGATAACTTAAAAAATCAGGAAACGCTTCATCCTCTCGGCATTTGGCAACAAATCCATTAGAGCGGCCGATCATGGAAGGCGCACCGTCGGTGGTGATTGACACTGGAATGTCACACTGGAATCTTATTCTTGTCGATAAAGTGTTTGAATATCTTAAAAGTGTCATCCCCTCGTGTGTGTGCGTTCATATGCAGAACTGATAAAAGTTCCTCTTTTGCAGTCATGTCGTGGAAGACCATTCGAATAAAAATGCACAATTGGGCTTTGTCTGTGATGTCCGTAGACTCGTCCATCGTCAATGTCCTTAGCAAGCTGCTGCACTAAGTTGTCGCCCATCATTTCGCATCGCCTGGTCACTGTATTTCTTGTCAACTGAACAGCTTTGACTGCAGACATTATTTCTGTTTTGTTCGTAAAGTCTTTAAACAAAGAATCTGCAGCCTCAATGAAGGCTTCCTTCACCATTACTTCATCCTGGAAAGACTTTTTGTGCCTAACGATCGTACGATTCACCCGGAACGATGCCTCTGTTGCGGCCTTCGCTTTCGCTGTTGGCCGAGTGAAAAGAGACTGCTGTCCAAGAAGCTGAGACTTCAACTCCCTCACCTTTCTCTTTCTCAATTCACTGCTTGGAGGAAAGTCTGTATCAAAGGTTCGATGAACCATTCTAAAGTGTCTCTCTACATTCCCCTTCTTTGGAAGTGCAATGCTGGATCGACAGATCAGACAGACACACTTTGAGTATGACATCGTGAATAAGAAGTCATCTTCCCATTCCTGATGGAAATGGTAAGTCTTTGCTTTTTTTAATTCTTTTACTCCCTCATTCATTGTGGTATAATTTTTGCTTGTCTACAGATAAAAAACGAGCAATAGCGAAAATCAATGGTAAAACGAAAGTAATAGCGCATTTCTGTAGTCGACTGTTGAGATCAGCTATGTTTATGGTTGTTATGGTAACGTAGTATAAAAAAACTTTCTAGCAACCAGCAGACTGGCCTTTCTACACGTCAATCAGCGGGCACGTGGTAATATAATGACATGATAGGATGGATTGCTTTTCTGAAAAGGCGCGTTTTTTTTCCTTTTTTTTTTTTTTTTTTTTTAGTTCTGTGAGCTACCGTCATTGGCTCTGCGATCGACCAGTATTGGGCACCCATGGTTTAGACATTAGGAGAACGGTTCAAAGGTTATCACAAGATGCACGTTCACTTGAACTAAACAAGTTTCTAATACATAATTTGATCATCGGCCGGAGGAGGGATTCCGGATTCCGGAACCAGAAGTGAGCTCCCAGACAAGTGCCAGCAGCGTCCTTATAAC
Organism: Chrosomus eos; assembly: GCA_036326025.1. Classification (NCBI taxonomy): domain Eukaryota; kingdom Metazoa; phylum Chordata; class Actinopteri; order Cypriniformes; family Leuciscidae; genus Chrosomus; species Chrosomus eos. The sequence goes on along the minus strand of JAZAVI010000401.1, from coordinate 40,834 downwards.
CCCTTAGCACCCCGATCATTGGACAACCTATTAGAAATCAGAAAAACAAGAGAGAGAAAAAAAACAAAGAAAAAGACAGAGCAATAGAAAAAACAATTAGCTACATAAATATGGGATTAATATCCTGCCATGATTCAAAACTGAAAATAAAGTTTTGAAAGGTTGAAACTAAGTGTTCGAAAACTCAAAATCTTACAAAAAAAGTTTTGCAAGATCGAAAAATAAGATTAGCAAGCTTGCAAAATGTAAAAAAAAAATATATATCTCTGCAAACATTATGTTGTTTTTGAGATTTCCTTCTTCAGAACTGCAACATTTTTTTTTACGATGTTGCGCAAACAATTTTTTAGAGTTTCAAAATTGTCAGTGTTCTCCCACTGTATTAGTTTGTTTTCCAGGTTTGAAACCTTGTAAATGGTAATCTGAAAACTGGTGTGTGAATGTGTAAAGAAAAGTTTTGAAACTCTGAAAACGGAGTTTTGCAGGCTTGCAAAGTGGTAAAAAAAGAAAATCTCTGCAAACATAATTTTGTTTTTGAGTTTTTCTTCTTCAGAAGTGCAACACTCTTTTTTTTTACGGTGTTGCACAATCATTTTTTCAGAGTTTCGAATTTGTCACTGTTCTCCCAGTGTATAGTTTGTTTTCCAGATTTGAAACCTTGTAAATGGTGATCTGAAAACTGGTGTGCGAATAGGTGAAAAAAAGTTTTGAAACTCTGAAAACTGAGGTTCGAAAGGGTGAAACTTATTACATTACATTACATTAGCACTCCTATTGCAGACCATTTTTTCAGAGCTGAGTTTACAACACCCACTTTGCGGAGATACGCCAACACAGTTGCGAGCTTGCGACTCGCGAAATTTGTGGCAGCGTTGTCACGCAGCTCTACTCTGAAACTCAGACTGAGCGAAAATGAAGCTTCGCAACCTCGCAACTAAAAAAAAAGACTGGAGGGAGGGCCTTCTGCTCTTGCCCAATGCTTTGCTGTCTACTGACGTACAGTCCAATCACAAGTCGTATTTACTGGAAAGGTGGGATTGACCGACTGCTCCGCCAATGACGAAAGCGCACAGGAGACGCAAACAGGATGCACGGCTCTCTGTGTGGCAAGCGGGTCAGAATTACGCTATAGATTAATAGGCTACATATTTAGAAGACACTTTTGTCCAAAACTTACAAAAAGATACAAAGCAATTCGTCAAATGTCAGTCTAATAATTGATTATTTACACAATAAGAATAAAGGGCTAGGATTATCACAAATAACCACAAGATTTTTACGCTCATCATTCATTAAATCGTCTATTCCAGCATATTCCACCATTATTGTGGAGCGCGCTTACTGCATGACATGGTGGCGTCGGCGACTATTAAACTGAGCATTCATTCTGTCTCTTATTTCATTAATTCTTCTTCTGAATCTGCTTTCATCATCCACCATACTGACACTTAATACTTAAATTAAAACTGCAAAAACTGCGTGGGAGCCTACTTAACCCTCTGAGGTCGGCCGTCACGGGGGCGTGATGAGCTCACTTTTTTCCTTATCAGTGCAAAAGAGACTCAAATTACTCTGTTGATTTTTATCTTACATTTAAGTGTTGTACATCATTAGATCCTGTTTAGTTTCTATTTTTTTTAGGGTACTCACAATAAAAACAAAGTGTTGTGCTTTTCGTCAAATAAAGAATAATAAACATGATGCGCGTTTTACCTTCTCTCCGTCAGTGAAGTCCATTCTGAAACGCGTCCGAAAAAATAACTGTAACTCTGTTAATACTTGTCACAGAGATACGAGAGATGTCTCTTTATGAAGCTGAGATTCTCTTCTTTTAAATGAAGTAAGCTACTAAAAAAAATTATATTTCCAGTTTATGTAATCCGTTTGAAACCAAGGAGAGTTACAGTTGTTTCGTTCTCCCCTCATTATCATTAATCAGCTGAGATCGCCACGCCCCCAGCGCTTTTCACATGGTAAAATAGGTGATCTATGCATCGCACACGCGGCACGCCCCGCGATCAAGACACAAAAACATGAAGCTTCTTCATCAGATCATTCACTGTTAGTTCATCGCGTTTGGAGGATGGCAGCAGCACGCTACTCCGACAGAGAGGCCCTTCAGATGATTCTGGACAGTGATGACGAATTCACATTTTCTTCAGAGGAAGATTGCAATTCGGACGACGAAAAGGCTGCATTTTCAAGAACGAATTGATCCAACCGAGGATAGAAGTTCGGAGTAAGTTTTTTATTGTTATAATTCGTTTTCTTATCATATAGAGCTCAAATGAATTTTATATTTTGCCTAGTTTTGGCTAGCTTTTGACATAGGAAATACCTCACAATATCCCTAACATTGTATGCTCGTGTAAACTTTTTAAATGTGATATTCTCTGAACATATTTGTATATAGCATACATATTTTTCACTCAGTTTTGATTAGTTTATGACACTGATTATCATGCTAAATAGCCTACTGCCTTATGTGTAGTGCATTTTGTTCGAGAATAACTTCTAGGTTATGTGATTGAGATAAATATATTTCAGACTCCGGTAAAATACGTGATACTGTCTAAATACAATATATTTTATATATAAATGTTCAGTTTTGGTTAGCCCATGACTTATCATGCTAAAATAGCCTACTGCCTTAGCCTATGTGTAATGCATTTTTTGGGGAATAACTGCTAGGTTATATGTGATATTTCAGACTCTGGTAAAAACGTGATAGATTCTGTCTAAATACAATATGTTATATATAAATGTTCAGTTTTGTTTAGCCTATGACACTTTATCATGCGTAAATACTTGTTTGTGAATACAGGTGTAATGTTTGAAATGTAAGTTAGTGATGTGTCGTTCGTTCGCGAACAATCCGTTCATTGTGTAGCCTATCCCTAAATGCGTGCTGTCTATATGGGCCATAGATACTCGCAAATGTTCAGTTTTAGTTAGCCTATGACACTAATTATCATGCTTACTGCCTTATGCACTGTGAATACAGGTGTAAATGTTTGAAATGTGGCGATGTGTCGATCGCGAACGATCCGTTCATTGAGTGTACATAATAAATGCGTGCGTTCTATATGGGCCATCAACAGATACTCTGCTGTATACATAATGTATGCTAACAGTTATTTTGTTTTGTTTTTAGGAATGTGGCATCATGCTCTCCTTCTCCAGCACCTCGCAGAGGGACACGCAGGTCTCGTTGAGTTCTCAGTGCGATCGAGAATAATACTGAGTAAGTGCATAGACGTAATATCGTTTACATCGTCATAATGTAAAAGTTCCTATTATTGTGTGAAATTAATCCATGGTAATTAGTGATTGATAAGCGTAATAATAATACAGTTTCTTTGATTGTGTTATCAGCATGCATTCTATATGGGCCATCAACAGATGTTGTTGTTGTTGTTGATACTTTATTGATCCTTTGCAGGAAATTATATTGTCACGGCAGCTTTAACACTCAATAACAAAACATAATACAAAAAAAACAATAATACCTATATAGAATATTCAGTAACAGATGCATATTCAGTACAGAATATTCAATAACTCTGTTGTATACATAATGTATGCTAACAGTTATTTTGTTTTGTTTTTTAGGAAATTGGCTGCATCACGTTCTCCTTCTCCAGCACCTCGCAGAGGGACACGCAGGTGTCGTTCAGTTCTCAGTGCGATCGAGAATAATACTGAGTAAGTGCATAGACGTAATATTTTACAGATGAAATGTAGCCTAATTGTGTTTACATCGTCATAATGTAAAAGTTCCCATTCTTGTGTGAAATTACAAATATGTCTTTTTTAAATCCATGGTAATTAGTGATTGATAATGATAATAATACAGTTTCTTTGATTGTCTTATCAGCATGCTCACACTTTTTCTTTCTTCTTTTTTATAACAGATGTGACAATGTCCAAGCACCAGTTCCGAAGAGAGCCAAGGCAAACAAGCAGACGAGCAACATGCAGTCCACGCTGTCATGGAAAACAGAGACCGATGTTGACATGGTTCCACAGACACTGCGATTTCTTCCTGCACGGGAAACTGGACCGCAACTGAGCTCTGTAGACTCGCATTCGCCCATGAGTCTATTCAAACAGTTTTTTAAACCTGCGGTAGTATTTTTATGTTTGTTTTTTTGAAAGGATGTGTTAAGTGATAGTAATGACTTTAAGTCTTTACATTCTTAGGAAAGAACGTAAATTCTATTTTGAATAAATGCTGTTCTTTTTAACTTTTTGTTCACCAGTGAATCATTCTTTGTTCAGGCTGCCTCAAAGCACCTTGATGGGCCATTAGCCATTGGGGGAGTGTCTTTAGTCTTCCCAGGTGTAAATCACATTAATATTCATGGGCATTAACACTCCCACGCATACAGCACTGCTGACCCAAAAACTGATGTAAGAAATTCAAATCGTTATATTGATGTTTCTGAAAGAGTGGTCAGAATGATTTTCACTTCATTTTGAAGTAAAAATTCTAGCCTACAAGAATAGTAACTCAAAAGTATTGTGGACAACTATTCATTATGTGTTAAATGGCCTTATTGCAGTGACATTTTTTTTTCCAAAACGTACTAACCACGCATATTATTTTTTTTCTATAAAATGCAAACAAGTACATCAATTTTGCTCACATATTATTGTAGCAGAGTTTGTGCTGAATACAGCAAATTTATATGTTGGCAAATGGTATGTTTTAAGTAGCTGAAATAAGCACAAATGTCAGGGCATACCAAAACACCGAAAGAGCCCCAAAACAGCTCAGACCTCAGAGGGTTAAAGTAACAGTTTGACTCAGACTCATTAGTTTAGTCGTAGGTTAGCTAATTATTATTTTTATATATGATAAACATAATCAAAGGCTTTTTTCGTGATTCAAAGAAGAAATGCACAAGTATGTTTTTATTAAAACCTTACAAAATCAACTTTATAGCTAATGCTGTCAAGACTTTCAAGATAAAATACTTGTTTGTACACACTGTTTGTTTTACAGTGTGAGAATGGAGATGTGCAGCAATATCTCATGATGCATCACATACAGGCCTGAAGTTAACTTTTTTGACCACCAGCCACTGTGGCAGTTAAATATATATATATAAGCATATATGCTAAGCATATTTGATCATTTTATTAGTTCAATAATGTCAACTCAACTAATTTAATGATAAGAGTTGGATACTACTAAGTAATAATAATAATAATAATAATAAACTTTATTTTATATAGCGCCTTTAAAAAGTAGGCTATCTCAAAGCGCTTCACAAATATAGAAACATAATAAAACATACAATTAAACAAACAATGCATTAGTAATTGCTGACAGAGAGACGAAATAAAATACAAAATAAAAACATGAAGTATAGGATTAATAATAATAATACAACAATTATCTAAAAGCTACCCTAAACAAATAAGTTTTAAGTGATGATTTAAAAACACTAAGCGATTCTGCTTGCCTAATCTCAATAGGCAGGGAATTCCAGAGTTTTGGAGCATTTGACGAAAATGCCCTATCACCCATCGATTTTAGTCGGGTATGCGGAACAATTAAAAGGCCAGCTTCCGAAGAACGGAGATCACGTGCTGGTGTGTAGGGTGTTAAAAGTTCAGTTATATAATGAGGTGTCAGTCCATGCAAGGCCTTATAAGTAAGCATTAAGATTTTAAAATCAACACGGAATCTGACAGGGAGCCAGTGTAAAGATTCCAGTACCGGAGTAATGTGATCCCTCGTCCTGTTTCCAGACAGAATTCGAGCGGCAGAATTTTGTACCAACTGTAGTTTGTTAAGGGTAGCTTTTGAAACCCCAGCCAACACAGCATTACAGTAATCGATACGTGAAAATACAAAAATGTTGATTAGCTTTTCAGCCACAGGGAGAGACAACATGGGACGCAATCTGGCTATATTTCTGAGATGAAAGAATGACGTCCTGACAGTGCTCTGAACATGAGGAACAAATGTCAAATTATTATCAAATATCACCCCCAGATTTTTTAATTTAGTCTGAAATTGAAGTGTAGAACCTTCTACACTAAAAGTGGGGGAACCAGCCTTCCGTAGCTGATGAGGTGAACCAATGAGCATTACCTCCGTCTTGTCACTGTTTAGGCATAAAAAATTTCTAGACATCCATTCTTTTATCTCAGAAATACAAAAAGAAAGATGAGACACAGCCACATCTACATCAGGTTTTGAATGTATATAAACCTGGGTGTCATCTGCATAAAAGTGAAAACTGAGTCCAAGTGATTTTAAAAGTTGGCCAAGAGGATAAACGTATATGTTAAAAAGTATAGGGCCCAGGATAGAACCTTGAGGGACACCAGAATGCACTAAACCAATAGCAGACCTGAAACCACCCATAGCAACAAACTGCTTTCTATCAGAAAGATAGGACTTAAACCAGCTTAGTGCAGTATCAGAAACACCAAAAACAGATTCTAACCGAGCAAGTAAAATATTATGATCAACAGTGTCGAAAGCGGCACTAAGATCAAGAAGAATAAAAATAGAGAGACTGCCGGAATCAGAAGCGATTAACAAGTCATTAGTAACCTTAACTAATGCTGTCTCAGTGCTGTGTAGTTTACGGAATCCTGATTGAAGGGGCTCATAGAGATTATTTGCAGCTAGATGGGAGTGCAATTGAATAGCAACAATTCGCTCTAAAATTTTGGCAAGAAAAGGAAGATTAGAAATGGGGCGGAAATTATTTAGATTGTCAACGTTTGTGTCTTTTTTTTTTGGTACAGGTGTCAAAGCAGCAGTTTTAAGTGTTGTTGGCACCACACCAGTGCACAGAGAATCATTTATAATATTCAGTACAATAGGACATAAACTAGCAAAACATGATTGGAACAGACAAGTTGGTACAGGATCAACTATGGAAGTGGCAGCTTTCATTTTTGAAACCTCATTACAAAGAGAATGAAGGTCCAATATGGAAAAATTTGATAGGGGGGTACCAGAAAATTCAGGAGTGATTGTGAGAGAAGAAGGTGAAGGAAGAGTAGAAATGATACATTTACGGAGGTTTTCAATCTTTGAGCTAAAAAAATTAAGAAACCTATTACAGAGGTGAGACGAAGCTGGAGCAGTTGAATAACTGTTACATTTAAGGAGTTTGTTAATAGAGTTGAACAATTGTCTTGGGTTGTTCTGATTGTTATCAATTATCTGTGCAAAATAAGCAGACCTGGCCGATGCAATTTGGGTCTTATATTCAAGTAATTGATCTTTCCAAGCCTGGTAAAAGACAGTCAAGCCAGACATACGCCACCTACGCTCCATTGTACGACAGGATGTCTTCATAGCACGCAGGTTTTCATTGTACCAAGGAGAGGGTCGACCAAAGGAGACCAGACGTGATTTCAAAGGTGCAAATGAGTCCAGGCCAGATGAGAGAACAGAATTTAACATGAGAACTTTGTCCTCCAGGGTATCAGATGAAGAAAATGCGCTCAAGGAAGAATCAATAAAATCGGAGAAATCAGAGGGTTCAATCAATCTCCATTTGCGATAGTTAATAATGCGAGAAGAGGTAGTGTTTATATCAGGCAGTTCCATATTAAAAAAGATTGACAGATGATCAGACAGCCCCAAGTCAGAGGTGTACAACTGTGACACAAATGAGCCGTTTAAAATCACTAGATCAAGAGTATGGCCTTTATTATGTGTAGGACAGTCCACGAGCTGGTTCAGATCGAAGCACTCCAATAAAGATAAAAACTCTTTTGTTGTTATGGAATCTTTTTTGTCCATATGGATGTTAAAGTCCCCCAAGATTAAAGTTCTCTCAAATTTGAGGCATAGCAAGGACAACATATCTGCAAATTCAGATATAAAGTCTTTATTTTTCTTTGGAGGCCTGTAGACTGTAGCTATGGCAGTAGAAATGTGGGCAGGTACACTCAAAACAAGACATTCAAATGAGTTAAACTGTGGAACAACCACAGGACTCAAGCTGAGTTGGTTTTTATATAGCACAATAATGCCCCCACCTCTTCCAGAGGAACGCGGGAGATCAAATAAGCCATATCCAGCAGGAGTAAGTTCATTGAAAAGAACACCATCTGACTCTTTGTGCCAGGTTTCCGTTAAACACACAAGATCCAGTTTACGTTCTGTAATAATGTCAGATAGTATCACAGCCTTGTTATTGACAGATCGTGTATTGAAAAGCGCAGAGTTTACTAGACGGGGAGCAGTTGAAACCAGAGAAGCAACCTCGCGCTTGGGAAACGACAAGTTGTTGGAATTAACCCCCCTAGGTCTACCCAACTGCGTTTGAGATTTACGCAGAAATGCAGGACAAGCAACGGAGGATGCAACAGTGGATGTAACAGATGAGAAGGAAAAGCTACGTCTTGAAGAGCGATGTATATAACGCGTCGGTCGTAGTATTCCAGCATGACTGCAAAGAGTGAATGGCTGCGTCCGAAACCGCATACTTCCCTACTATATAGTAGGGAAAAAGCAGTAGGCGAGCGAATAAGTATGTCCGAATCCTTAGTATCCATAAAAGAGTAGGCGAGAATTACCAGAGTGACGTACTAATTATCGCGAGATTCGGGCGTACGTATACTTATAGTACGTCCGAATATTCCTACTTTCGTACTATATAGTAGGGGAAAACAGTATTTGAAAGGAGTAGTATGTCCGAAACCTCAGTACTCATAAAAGAGTAGGCGAGAAGTTCCCGGATGGCTTACTGCTTCTGCCCAGATTTTGAAGAGCTCGAAGATGAACACTTTTCTATCCCAGCAGGCCACAGGAGAGGATACGTAATAAAGAAAACGAAGAAGAAGAGGATACGTCAATGATACGTATTATCAAACATGACGGAGAACGGTGACGCGGGTGTTTTCAAATGTGAGTATTACAAACCAAAAACAAGGTTCCTTGTTTTAATTCACATTTGCTCAAATACTGAACTGTTTAATTTTTGAAGGTGTAACGCGAAAATAGTATAGTTTTATTATGGATAGCTAACAGGGGAGCTTTAGTGAGCACACGCTCGTCTCCAACATAGATTTAACGTTACACTCATTTTAAACCATATAGCTATCTGTTAAATACGATTACTAAATTATGTCTATTTAAAATCTGCCAGGAAAATCTTTGATAAGAATTGCAGATGAGTACATCAAATAGAAATGAAGTATATCTGAGTATGTGTATGTGTGCTATTGTGTAGTTTGCAATACATGAATGTAAGTAATGTAAATAAATGTACATAAAGTAACTAAATATAAATACTATATTTTATTTGTCCATTACAACTTTTGAAAAAATTGAGGAACATTTGAGTTGGATAAAAAGCTTAATAATATGTCTTAATAAAGTAAATAAAGTTAAGTAAAGTGTCAATACTTAACACTTCAGAAAATACATCAACATGTAAGGTAGTATTGAGCACAAACGACAGAGGTAATGTGAATCTTGTCTGGATGTTACAGGGACAGATGAGCACACTCGTCTGCTTATCCAGTGGAGAGTGGCCCATGAAGCCCTCTTCACTGGAAAGCGGAATGCTGCCATCAAAGGCTTTGAGTGAGTATACTACGGGAATGAATAAAAATAATTTGAATGTTAATGTAGTTTATTTAATTCTTGTACTTTCAAAACTCTTTTTGATTCTTGATTTCTGTGAATTTACTGCAGAGCTTTTGTGGTGGAGCAGGACCTGCAAGGCAGGGTAACGGCAGGATTTCTAAAAAGAAAATGGGAAAACCTAAAACAAAAATATAAAGTAAGATAATTTTGATAAAATCAAATTACATTGTGATATTACAATTATTGCTTTTGTATTATGCTTGTGTATTTGTGCTTTTTGCAGGATCTGAAATGTCCGCAGACGGGGGTGAGCACTGAGGATGGAGAGCCCACAGCAGCATCCTGGAAGTGGTATTCCGCCATGGATGAGGCAATTGGGGGCAGACCCTCGCTCACTCCTCCTGCCCTCGTTGCCTCATGTGGGCCGGATGTTGCTGTGGCCTCTTCATCCTCAGTGAGGCCAGAGCCAGCGAGAGCCCGGAAAAGGCCTTCAGATATAGACAACCTGATCCGGGAGATGGAGGAGAGAGAAGAGGAGAGAGAGCGGAAAGCAGCTGAGAGGGAGGAGAGACTGTGGAGAGAAATGGAGGAGAAGGAGGACAGAAGAGAACGAGAGAGACAAGCGAGGGAGGAGAGGCAAGCAAGAGAAGCAAGGGAAAGTGAAGAGCGATGGCGCCGGGAGGCAAGTGAAAAAGAGGAAAAGAGAGAGCGGGAGACAAAGGAAAGAGACGAGAGATTTCTTTCAGTTCTTGAGATTCTTGCCAAAAAATAAATTAAAGGAAAAAGTGTTTTCTGATCATTTACACATCTGTTTTTATGTAAAGAGCAAACATTTTAAAACACATTAAATTGAACATACATACATTCATACATATATATATATATATATATATATATATATATATATATATATATATATATATATATATATATATACACACACACACATCTAAATTGATTTATATATATACATATATATATATATCAATTTAGATGTGTTTGTGTATATATATATATATATATACATGTATATACACACACACACGCAGAGTGCTGTGCAAAAATAGTAGGCCACCAACAACTTTGTTGTTTTAGCTATGCTGTAATGACCATCCATATTTTTCTATCATTATTAAGATAAAAACAGAAAATAAAGGAGATATGAACTTAAAATAAAAACAAATCTGTACAAAATGGCTTCTTTAGGCAAACATCAGTGAGAATAAAGTGTCAGTAAGAATAAAAATGATACCATTACTACAACAACATCAAATGGTGGCCTAAGACTTTTGCACAATACTTTGTTTATAAAACAAACCATATCTAGGCATCAACCATACATTATAACAACAATAAAACAACAATTTTATTGTAGTGTATTATGTGACTTATAAATGCATACAGAGCTCATGCAGGGATTTTCAAGGCAGGTCATAGAGGGTTCAGTTCCAACACACCTGTCTGTAATTTTCTAGTAGTCAGATATTAATTGGTTTAAATAGATTCAGGTGTGTATAATTAGGGTAGGAAAAACTCTGCAGGACAATGGCCCTCCATGACCTAACGCCCGTTTCACACCGCATGCGTGAGCGGCGCGTGAGCAGCGCGTCAGCGTAACTACACCGTCACTGCAGCTGCAGACGCGCAAGAGTATACACACTGGAAGCGTTTGTACAGTGTCACAGCAGCGGCTCCAAAGCTACATATACAAGCGAGCAATTCTTTACAAAGACCACTATACATTTGTTTTTAGAAGTTTGTCATTTATAAAATTAATAGTCTTGATAGTTTGTTATGGGGAGGTGTACAACATTTGCATATATATATATATATATATATATATATATATATATATATATATATATATATATATATATATATATATATATATATATATATATATATATATATATATATATATATATATATAAATGGTTAACAACAAAACAACACAGAAAACAGCCCCAATCTTGTCGTTTCAGTCATACTTTCGATATGTTTACAAAGACTGCAAAGTCCGCGGATAAAAACAAGCAAATAAAACGCACACTCTTGTTTGATTTGGTTTGTGCCAGTGTATATGTAGCTGTCTGTGTATTACATAAACTAAAATAAAGTTTATATAGAATATTTTCTGGCTAGTTTACTTTAGTTTTTTATAATAGGCTACACCATACTTTCACACAAACTGAATGCAAAACAAATTTAAATGGGTAGCCTAATCTTCTATAAATCTTTTTTTGCCTACTCCAGTTTTTGTTTAAACTCACTAAACATTATTCTGTGCATTTCGGGCACTTTTTGTGTGAAATCATATTTATTTTGTCCATCAAAAGTGAGCTTTCACTTTAATTGAACGTCAGCAGCGCAGCAAAAATAGACCTGGCGCCGAAACCCCCGCTTCACTGCTGCTCACGCGCCGCTCCTGCTTGACGCTCACGCGCTGCTCCTGCTCCCGGTGTGAATGCACTCATTGATTAACATGCACGCCGAAAAAAATACGCGCCTGCTCACGCGCCGCTCACGCATGCGGTGTGAAACGGGCGTGAAGTTGGACTCTTCACACAAATTATCTTAAGTTTTGCATTACCTAAACCCAGTGAAATAGTGACTGAAGGGTTAGTGCACCCAAAGACATAAATATAATCAGTATTTACTTTCATGTTGTTTGATTCCTCTGTGTGTGTTATTTTTCTCTCTCCTCTGAACAGAAAAGGTGATTTTGGTCAAGTTTGGTCTGATGGTTTAATACAATATCAGTCAATGGACTTTCAGAAGTTGGGCTCCAAGTAAAATTGTAAATAATGTAAAGAATATAAAGAAAGTAAATAATGGCTAAATTCATATGCTTTAGGTGAATTAACCCTTCAACCCACCAGGAAGAAATGGTAGTAAATATATATAGGCATTTTTTTTATAGTAGTACCTAAAAGAAATAAGCTAAGAAATTAGCAACTTTGAACGTTTATGCCTGAGACGATTCATAAAACATTTTAAATTGGGTAGATGTTTTTTATCCAAGTGACTCTGTGCATTTATTACAGGGACAATGACCCTAGATCAACCTGGAGTAAAGAGCCTTGCTCAAGTGGCGTCGGCTGTGGAGATCGACCAGGAATTTTCTGCTTACCAGTTCAGTGGTTTAGCCCATTACACAACAAAAGTAATAAAGCTATAAAAACAAAATGCATGTAATTGTAAACCTATAAAATGATAATTTGGAAAGAAAAGGAATGCTGACAACATGAATTGTAAAACATTTGAATCTTTTTTTAATGTTTTAAAGGTAATCATGCTCATGGAGAGCCGGCACAGGGATGTTTGGAGCAGACACCGCAGCAGCCAGATTGTCCCGCACATGTTCTCCCACTCTTTTGCAAGGTTGTGGGGATCAGGGTGGCCGTCATCATGGTCTTCCTCATCCTCTGGCTCAATGATGTCCCCATTGACTAGAGCGAGATTGTGAAGCACAGCGCAGCACGCAACAACCTCAGGCACGAAGGCAGGGTTGACCTCCAAGGCCTTGAAGAAGATACAGCGCCAGCGTGTCTTCAGCATCCCAAACGCTCTCTCCACAATGTTGCGGGCACGGGAGTGCTTGCAGTTGAAACGAGCCTGCACAGGGTTCTGTACAGGCTCTCTGTACGGGGTGATGAGGCAGATGGGTGCACTCAGGCAAGGATAGCCTCCATCCCCGAGGATGCACTTGCCTGCAGGTGGATAAAGGCCGCCAGCATACACAGGGCTGTTCCTCAGCACCCTGGCATCGTGCACAGACCCAGGATATACCACAAAGACATCAAGGAATTTCCCCGGTGATCAGTGATGGCCTGGAGTTGTATGGAGTGAAACAGCTTTCTGTTGAAGTAGCAGTGGGAGTTATTTGCTGGAGGTTTGATACGGATATGACAGCCGTCTATTGCACCAACTACTCTGCTGAAAGCTGGTGACCCAGACAGCTGCGCAAATCCTGCTCCCACTGCCTCCAGGTCATCTCCGGTCGGAAAGCAGATCACCCTCCTCAAAATTCCCATGATGGCCTTGCTCACTCTGTGCACAATGTCATGCACAGAGGACTTGGGGATATCAAAGGTCCGTGACACCACCCTGTAGGATGCTGCATGGGCCAGCCAGTAGAGGAACACAAGCACCTCGATGTCCCTTTCCCATCCATGGTCAGATTCCAGTCTGACTGCAGCAATCAGGGACCTGATGGACGGCAGAGACAGGCGTAGGTGGGCACGGTGGTCAGCTGCTTCATCAAAATAAAGCCGCAAAATGGGAACAGCTCCGTTGAGATGGCAGTAGGATGTGGGGTTCACCGCCTGTAAATATATGATAGTTTGTTAAAACGATAAATTTGAATAAATCTTTGTTTCATGTGTTGTTGACTTGTTTATTGTGATGGTTAGTTTTAGTTTTATCCATTTGTTTACTCGTTGTTCATGTTTCCTATTGTAGTCAATTAAATATAATTCTTTCATTAATTAATACATTAATTTCTTGACTGAAAATGGATGTATTCACATTCATTGGCTGCATTTGTCCACTTTTCATTCATAGTATGTTATGACAATAACGGTAAATTAGGCATGTTTTACTACAACAAATCATTCTCAGTAGGAAAATGTCATATAATTGAGTATTGGTCAGCATTTATCATTATACGTGTTGGGGTGAGCTAGCATGGCAAGTCATTCTGGGTTAATGTTATTTTTTTACGAATTCGTACTTACATATTTAGAGTATGCAATCAATAGTCTTCTCCTAAGGCGAGATCTTCGAGCAGCTGCCCGACGTCTCCTTTGTACAGACATTGGAAACATTTTTCTGGTGTTGAAGAAAACCGTAATGGGTATGGTTGTCGAGGTACTGATGAATCAGGTGTTAGTACACCTGTCGCTCATAATTTTTAAGCTATTGCGCTTGTGATAACGTCGTAGATCACATGATTACGTCAACATGGCAGATGTCCGGTTCGCATTCATACTCAACGAGATCTGGCTATAAAGTACCTACTCTTTTAGCGCTCGTTAAGTAAGTACTCATTGAAATTAAGTACCTACTCATTGAGTATGCGGTTTCGGACGCAGCCTATGTGTCGTTCGCCAGATAAAAGTTACCCTTAAGGTTCGACAGTTGGCGAACAGTGTACCTTAGGGCCATGTTGGAGAAGTCCGCACCAGCCGGGACTTCACAGTGGTGTAAATCCTGGGATGGACAGCAGAAAAGGCGATTCCAGCGAAGAACAGTAAGTGATAAAAGCAGTAATCCAAAGAGTGAAACGTAATTCCACATCATAGAAGCAGTAATCCAATGGGCGAAGCGTAAATCCTCCTCACGATAAAATAGGCAATCTTCACATACTCCAAAACTCTTAATGAACGTTCATCAATAATAATAATAAAACAAACAAACGGATGAAAGGAGCGGCAGCCAAAACGCGCCAGCGTACCCTTCCAATCGGAACCGGAACCGGATGGGCACTTTACCAAGTAAATAATGTCAACTAAATTGTTTATTGAGTAGAGTTGCCATAGACTAAAGATTTTTTCTAGTCGACTACTAGTCATTCGTTTAAGCAATTAGTTGACTAATCGCACGTTTAGGCTATATTAATTTCTTCTATATACTGGGTGCATGGACAAATATAGCCTGCATGTTAGCGCATGCATAAATCTTGCCGGTGCAAAAGAGGCTAATGATAATAAATGTGTCTTAACAAATAACGAGGCATTTTAAATGTTTATTAATAAACTAATGTTTTTTAGAAATCAAGCAGCTAACATATCATCTCCGCTGTAAAGGGGATGCGCCTTTAGAGATTACATAATCAGACGGTAGGCTATTTGCTTTCGATTCTAATTTGTTTGTTTAAAAGTTAGTGTTGTTCGTTTAAAATGTCAAGCTTTATATTTTTCGAATTTCTGTGACTGTGAAGCTAGTATACACTGTTTTTCAGTTCATTTGAGATGCGCTGCAGTTCACGGAGAGCATGAAAGTTATTTTACAAAAGCACATCGTTTTCTTATTATTGTGAGTTTACACAAATATAATTAGTTGCGAATGATGTATTATTATTTTCTTTATGACCAGAAATTAGGGAGTATTTTAAGTTGTTTCCACTGTTGATAGATAGGAAAATGCAAGATACAATCCGCCGACGACACCATGTCATGCAGTAAGCGGCGCGCGCTCCACAATAATGGTGGAATATGCTGGGATAGACGATTTAATGAATGATGAGCGTAAAAATCTTGTGGTTATTTGTGATAATCCTAGCCCTTTATTCTTATTGTGTAAATAATCAATTATTAGACTGACATTTGACGAATTGCTTTGTATCTTTTTGTAAGTTTTGGACAAAAGTGTCTTCTAAATATGTAGCCTATTAATCTATAGCGTAATTCTGACCCGCTTGCCACACAGAGAGCCGTGCATCCTGTTTGCGTCTCCTGTGCGCTTTCGTCATTGGCGGAGCAGTCGGTCAATCCCACCTTTCCAGTAAATACGACTTGTGATTGGACTGTACGTCAGTAGACAGCAAAGCATTGGGCAAGAGCAGAAGGCTCTCCCTCCAGTCTTTTTTTTTAGTTGCGAGGTTGCGAAGCTTCATTTTCGCTCAGTCTGAGTTTCAGAGTTTCAGAGCAGAGCTGCGTGACAACGCTGCCACAAATTTCGCGAGTCGCAAGCTCGCAACTGTGTTGGCGTATCTCCGCAAAGTGGGTGTTGTAAACTCAGCTCTGAAAAAATGGTCTGCAATAGGAGTGCTAATGTAATGTAATGTAATAAGTTTCACCCTTTCGAACCTCAGTTTTCAGAGTTTCAAAACTTTTTTCACCTATTCGCACACCAGTTTTCAGATCACCATTTACAAGGTTTCAAATCTGGAAAACAAATACACTGGGAGAACAGTGACATATTCGAAACTCTGAAAAAATGATTGTGCAACACCGTAAAAAAAAAGAGTGTTGCACTTCTGAAGAAGGAAAACTCAAAAACAAAATTATGTTTGCAGAGATTTTCTTTTTTTACCACTTTGCAAGCCTGCAAAACTCCGTTTTCAGAGTTTCAAAACTTTTCTTTACACATTCACACACCAGTTTTCAGATTACCATTTACAAGGTTTCAAACCTGGAAAACAAACTAATACAGTGGGAGAACACTGACAAATTTAAACTCTAAAAAATTGTTTGCGCAACATCGTAAAAAAAAATGTTGCAGTTCTGAAGAAGGAAATCTCAAAAACAACATAATGTTTGCAGAGATATATTTTTTTTTTACATTTTGCAAGCTTGCTAATCTTATTTTTCGATCTTGCAAAACTTTTTTTGTAAGATTTTGAGTTTTCGAACACTTAGTTTCAACCTTTCAAAACTTTATTTTCAGTTTTGAATCATGGCAGGATATTAATCCCATACATAAACACAGGTCGTAACAGTTGTGCAGTAAAGAAAAACATATAAGCAATATGCACTTATTTGCATTGCAATGCATTCATGAACTATTCCGAAGTGCATTGAAGGGATTGCAATGCATTTTGCTATTGTAATGCATTGCACATACGATCAAGCGTTATGCATTGAAGAATAACATAAC
This sequence comes from Chrosomus eos, assembly GCA_036326025.1. NCBI lineage: Eukaryota > Metazoa > Chordata > Actinopteri > Cypriniformes > Leuciscidae > Chrosomus > Chrosomus eos. Next base: position 23,661 of record JAZAVI010000401.1, on the reverse strand, counting down.
TAAATAAATTTAACTAAATCCCTCAGTTCATTAAATAGATGTGCAAATTAATCTGCTATTTCAATGCATTGCACATACGATCAAGAGTTGTGCATTGAAGGATAAGCATAAGCACTTTGTTGCATTGCAATGCATTCAAGAACTAACCGTTGTGCATTAAAGAGATGTGCAATGCAATCTGCTTGAATTGCACATATGATCAAGCGTTGTGCAGTGAAGACTAACATATACGCAATATGCACTTTTTCATTTTATTGCATTCAAGAACTATTATAAAATGCATTGAAGAGAATGCAATGCAATCCGCTATTGCAATGCATTGCACATCATTGCACATCTGCTGTTGCATTGCATTTGCACATATAATCAAGCCTTGTGCAATGAAGAATAACATAAGCATTATTTACTGCATCTCATTCCGAAGTGCATTGAAGAGATATGCAATGCAATCGGCTATTGAAATGCATTACACACACGATCAAGTGTTGTTCTTTGAAGAATAAAATAAAAGTAATATGCCCTTTTTTGCATTGCAATGAACGTTTCAGAGATAACATTGCAAAAAATATCAATCTTTCTTCAACTAACCATTTTCAGTTTTAATTAAGAAAAATCATTGCATTAAATGTTGAAAAGACAACCCACAATATATTGCTTTTTACTTTGCATACATATAATATATTTGTCTACTGATAAGAAAACATTAAATGATCTGTCGCTTTCCAATGCATAACAGAACTATTCAGTAGTGCCAACGCAGTGCAACTAAGAGATGAGCAATGCTATTTGCTCTTACTATTCTTAAAAGTTAACACAAGTAGTTAAATAGTATCTTACTATTTGATCTCATAGTCAGTCAATATTTGATATATTGAATGTATCTCTGGCCTAAGAATCCTCAAAACATCAATTACCTCGTCCATATTGTAGTTCATATTTAACCTACTTGACATATTACATATTTAACCTACTTGCAACTAATCTTTCTTTATTTCTTTCTTTCTTACTAATCTTTCTTTCTTTCTGTCTAACTATATTGAGCTTCTTTTTAATAATCTTTCTTTCTTTCTTTCTTTTTCTTTCTTTCTTTCTTTCAATTTATCTTTCTTTCTTACTATTTATTTTTTGACTAATCTTTCTTTCTAACTAATCTTAATTTTTTTATAACTAACATTTCTTTCTTTTTAACTAAACTATATATCTTTCTAATAATCTTTCTTTCTTTCGTTCTAACTAGTTTCTAACTAGTTTCTAGTTTCATTGTTTCTAAATAATCTTTCTTTCTTTTTTTGGTTGTCTAACCTTTCTTTCTAACTAATCTTTCATTATTTTTCTAACTAATCTTTCTTTCTAAATAATTTCTTTCCAACTAATCTTTCAATCTTTCTGTCTAAATAGTTTTTCTTTCTTTCTAACTAATCTTTCTTTCTTTATTCTTTTTCTTTATAACTAATCTTTCTTTTATCTTTTCTTTCTTTATAACTAATCTTTCTTTCTATTCTATTTTCTTTCTTCTTTCTTTCATTCTTTCTTTCTTACTAATCTTACTTTTTAAACTATCTATCTTTCAAACTAATCTTTCTTTCTTTTTATAACTGATCTTTCTTTCTAACTAGTTGTTACGTTCCCAATTAGTTCTCTAGGGGCGAAGTAACAATTTTAAGCACAAGTTAACAGCAACAAAGAGAAGTTAACTGATCTGAGTCCCAGTACACAACACAAAGTAAGATGTATTATACATTTATTTACAATAAATTAGTGATAACATTAATACAGTGGAAAAAGAATCCTAAACAAACAACTCCAGAAAAAGAAAAGGAAATGAAATGAAGCATGTTCTTCAGGAGCGGGTAAAGCCAAAACAACAAACAAAAGACCACTACCTGGTAGAAGGAAATCTAATTAACCTACAACAATAAATACAAATAAACAACAGAACTCTTACCTTACTTCCTAACTAACAAAAACAAGAGAAAATGAGAATAAAAGAAAATGGCACCCAACTCCCTACTGCTCCAACACTCAACAGCGGGCAAACAACTCAAAGCTGTACACTACACCCACAAGACATTTAAGATTTGAGTCTTGTTTTAAGCTTAACACATCAAGCTGCCACTGCAGCCATAACACACATAAGCTTAAAACACACCAACAAGTAGTGATGTTACGTCTGACTACTCCGAAGCTTGCTTCAAACTCGAACGGTCCTTGCAATGAACCACTGCTTCGGAGCTTGTATCATTACGCCGCTAGTTACGTGAAAATGACATCTGAAGCAAACAGACTGCTTCACTCCTGTAGTTCTCTTACGAGAGTATCTCTCGTACTGCGTAATATCTTACGCTATGGGGAAAACTCTTTTCCACGAGATATTGAAGCCAAAAATTATCCTTAATTTTTTATTAATGTAAAACGCTTTGCAGCAGCAAGCAGACATAGGCGAGACAGCTCGCGCGCCTATTGGCTGCCCTGCGGCAATAGCAGCAGCCTATCGAGAGAGGCTCTGCGTGACGTCACGGCGAATGGGGGCCTTTCGCGCCCATATCGTCACGTCCCGCCAGAAAGGGCGTGGTCTCGCCCTATATCTAGGCTCGATAGCTGCTCTTACGTCGATTTTCATCTCTTCAGCGAAGCCTCCCGCATCGCTGGATCCAGAGTGAGAAGCCGCGCCGTCGACCTGTAGCCTTCAGCGGGACGTGCCATTGAGCCTGGAGTCGCTGGCCTCGCCGCCTTCAGCCGCCGTACCTGCTGCGCTTTCCGGCGTACATATCCTTTCCTCTGCCTAGAGTGTGTGTGTGTGATTGCATTTCTGCCTTTTTTTCCCACCCCTCTAAAAGAGCGGCGTCTTTTTAAAGATGCCTTCCTGTGGTTCTTGCCGAGCCCCACTCAGCGATGAGGACCGCCATGTCATCTGCGTGTCCTGCCTGGGTGAGGATCACGCGGCCATCGCGCTCGCTGACGGCGGATGCCATCATTGTGAACGTTTGCCTATGGTGACTCTGCGGACTCGCCTAGCTTCGTTCTCCGAGCCCGCATCCCAGCCTGCCGTGACGCCGCGCCGCAAGAAGCGCCCAGCGCGCCCAGCGCGCCCAGCGCGCGCCCGAGCTATCTCCAGCCCGCCAAAGCTCGCCGGTTCGCCCGCCAGCTTCGCCGGCTTCGCTCGAGTCGCTCACGGACGGACAGCGGCCGCCGTCTGCCGCCGCGTCCGCCATCGAGTTGGATGATAACACCGAGGCATGTTCTCTCTTGGCTTCGATAGCGAGGATTGGGCGAGCTCCGTGGACCTCCCCTCCGCTAACGTCTCCCGCCAACCCTCTGGGAAGAGAGCCGGCATTGAGGCTGAGCTGATGCGTCTGCTCACCAAGGCCGTGGAAAGCATCGGCCTCGATTGGGAGGCACCCACGCTGCCGCCGCGCAACAGATTAGACGGGCGCTTTCTCGGGAAAGACGAGGCTCCGTCAAAATCTAGGCCCGCGCCCTTCCTCCCGGAACTTCACGAGGAGGTTGCAAAGTCGTGGAAGGCCCCCTTTTCCGCCAGGATGCGTACCTCTACCTCCGCGGCATTCTCCGCTGTCGACGGTGCGGGAAGTAGAGGGTACCTCGCCATTCCTCCGGTGGAGACGGCTGTCGCGTCGCATCTCTGCCCGCCCTCCGCTGGACGGCGTTTTCAGACGACGCTCCCGTCCAAAGCCTGTCGAGTGACATCATCGCTGCACGGACGCGCTTACACCGCAGCCGGGCAGGCAGTCTCAGCGCTGCACACGATGTCTATTCTGCAGATCTACCAGGCAGACCTCCTCCTCAAGCTGGACGAGGAGGGACCCGGCGCTATCTGCGTGGCGGACCTGAGGAGCGCTACGGACCTCGCTCTACGCGCTTCTAAAGCCGCTGCACAAGCCATGGGGCGGAACATGGCCTCTCTCGCCGTTGCCGAGAGAGACTTATGGTTGACGCTGTCAGAGATGACGGAAGCCGAGCGCTCTGTGTTCCTCGACGCGCCCATTTCCCCGGAGGGCCTTTTCGGAACGGCCGTCAAAGACTTCGCGGACAGGTTTGTTGAGGTGCAGAAGACTTCTCAGGCTATGAAGCACTTCCTGCCGAAGCGCTCGAGCTCTGCTACAGGCCGCACCAAGCCGCCTGCTCGCAGCTCTCAGCCCCAGCCTGCACCGCCCGCCGCCGCTGCCGCCTCACAGCGCCGCCAGGCCCGGGATCAGAGACCGTGGTCTCCCTCACCGCGTTCTGTAAAAACGAAACCAACACACATTCAGTCGGCCCTAAACGACAGTGTTTTCAGTGCAGCAAATGTGCCCGCGGCCCCGCGCCCACATTTCCTCACAGACACGCCGAATCCCACGGGATTCGCCCCGCTCGCTCTCTCGGCGCCACCCGCCTTAGAGGAGCTGAGCGCGGCCAGGCTGCCCGCTGTGATCAGCGCGCCCCCCGCCTCGAACGCTGTATACACGGCGCTGTGTTCCCAGCACACAGGGACTCTCGTGCCGCCGCTTTCCCGCGGCCAGAGCCCAGATTTCATTCTACCCTAGCTATTCGCGCGGATGCGTGGTCAAGGCTTCCCGGGGTATCAGAGTGGGTGCTGAACACTATAAAGAGAGGCTATTCGCTACAATTCGCTCGACGCCCTCGCCGTTACATCCATCGCCGTTCACCATCGAAACTACGGTGAAAAGCGAAGTATCTCATCTACTTCGAGCCGAGATAGCGAAACTACTGAGGAAAGGGGCTATAGAACCTTTATCTCAGGCTCAGAGCGAAGGGGGCTTATACAGCAGATGTTTTCTGGTACCGAAAAAAGATGGTGGGCTCAGACCCATTCTAGATCTGAGGCTCCTGAACAGAGCGCTCGTGAAGCGCCAGTTCAGAATGCTTACGACCAGGAAAATCCTCGCGCAAGTGCGCCAAGGAGACTGGTTCATGTCAATAGATCTGAAAGACGCATATTTTCAAATACAAATAGCGTCCCATCACAGGCGATTCTTGAGATTCGCCTTCGAGGGCCAGGCATATCAATACACAGTCCTGCCGTTCGGCCTGTCCCTAGCACCCCGTACGTTCACGAAGTGCATGGACGCGGCCCTCGCCCCCCTGAGACTTCGGGACATGCGAGTTTTGAACTACTTGGACGATTGGCTGATTCTAGCTCGTTCACGAACGGAGCTCTTAGAACACAGGGCCGCATTACTCGAGCACCTCGAGGAGCTGGGCCTTACAGTCAATTGGGCGAAAAGCTCACTGCTCCCCAGTCGGAGGATTTCCTTTCTGGGAACAGTGTTAGACTCGCTATCCATGACGGCACGCCTGTCACCAGAGCGCGGATTGAATATTCAGCACGTCGCGAAATCCTTCCGCCACGGCTCTATAGTCCCGCTCAGAAGGTGTCAGAAAATGCTGGGTCTCATGGCCTCAGCAGCCTCCGTACTCCAGTTGAGCCTGCTCCGCATGCGCCCACAGCAGCTATGGCTAAAAGCACGAGTTCCCCCCAGGGCGTGGACCGCAGGTCTATTTCGCCTCAGGGTCGACCTTCAGTGCATTTCGGCTCTGAAACCATGGAAAGCAACCGACTGGTATCAGTCAGGTGTGAGTCTGGGGATCCCCTCGAGTGTGAAGGTGGTGTCTACGGACGCCTCCACTTCGGGGTGGGGAGCGCTGCTCGAGGGCAGACCGCTAGCTGGCCTATGGTCAGTGCGGGAGAAGCTCCTTCACATAAACTGCTTGGAATTAATAGCAGTCGACAAAGCGCTAAGGCGCTTCTGTCCCCAGATAATAGGCCACCACGTATTGGTCCGGTCGGACAACATGTCAGTGGTGGCGTACATAAATCGCCAGGGCGGCGTCAGGTCCCGAAACCTTTACAGGCTGACGGAACGCCTCCTGGTCTGGGCTCAGCACAACCTGCTCTCGCTGAGAGCAGCGCATGTGCCTGGTCACCTAAATGTGGGGCCAGACAGGCTGTCCAGAAACAACGTCCCAGCAGGAGAATGGTCTCTGCACCCGCAGACGATCCAGCTGCTGTGGGAAACGTTTGGCAAAGCGCAGGTGGACCTGTTCGCGTCCCAAGAAAACGCTCACTGCCCGAGATTCTTCTCGAAAAAACCGGGACGCGCTGGCCCACGTTTGGCCCCGCCGCCCCCTATATGCTTTTCCCCCTGTCTCACTCCTGCCTCAGGTGTTGGAGCGAATCAGGAGGGAGGGATGCCCAGTGCTACTCATAGCTCCGCTCTGGACAAACCAGTCGTGGTTCCCTGTCCTGATGCAGCTGACCAGCGCTGCCCCATGGCCTTTGCCGTTGAGGAGAGACCTCCTCTCTCAGGCGGAAGGCTCGATTTGGCATCCTCGCCCGGATTTGTGGTCCCTGCACGCATGGGCCATCAACGGGTACCCGCTGACCTCCCAGAGGGAGTGTTAAACACGATCGCGCAGGCTAGAGCCCCGTCTACCAGACGGCTCTACTCCTCGAAGTGGGCTGTGTTCTCTGCTTGGTGTCAAGCGCAGGGCTTTTCACCTGTTGACTGCGGGGTTACGGAAGTGCTTTCCTTCCTTCAGGAGCTACTGGATAAGGGCAGGTCCCCTTCCACGCTCAAAGTATACGTGGCGGCCATAGCAACGTTTGCAAAACCGGTGTCTGGCCAGTCACTAGGAAAGAGCGACTTAGTCGTGCGTTTCCTTAGAGGAGCTCGGAGGCTAAACCCTCCCAGGCCCCCTTCAGTCCCGACATGGGACCTTTCCACGGTCTTGGAGGCCATGAAAGGTGCCCCATTCGAGCCAATCCAGTCGTCAGACATGAAACACTTGTCTTTCAAGACAGCGTTTCTTATGGCTCTCGCTTCAGTGAAGCGCGTAGGGGACTTGCAAGCGCTCTCAGTAAGCGCGTCATGCATGGAGTTTGGACCTAATGACTCAAAGGTCATACTCAAACCGAAGCACGGCTACGTGCCGAAATCCCTCAACACACCGTTCAGGGCCCAGGTGATTTCCCTGTCTGCCCTTCCGGTTCTCAATGAGGAGAAGGACGCGAGTCTCCTTTGCCCTGTCAGGGCACTAAGGGCTTATGTGTCCCGCTCGTCTGGTTTCAGACAGACTGAGCAGCTTTTCGTTTCGTTTGGCGGCCGTGCTAAGGGACTTGCCGCTTCGAAACAGAGCCTATCCAGATGGATAGTCGGTGCCATAGCGCTGGCTTACACTTCTAAGGGCCTACAGTGCCCTTTGGGTGTTAGAGCGCACTCCACAAGAGGCATGGCCTCCTCGTGGGCATGGTCTAGCGGGGTTACCCTGCAAGATATTTGTATGGCCGCGGGCTGGGCCTCGCCGTCTACATTTATAAAATACTATAACCTGGAGGTTCCCGCCCTGCAAGCTAAGCTTTTGGCGGTATAAAGTTCAGTGCTATCTGCCCGCTGTGCGGCTCAGATACTGAGTTTGACCTGCGTATCGCTCACTGACCGGTACAGCAGCTCATTAAAATATCGACACACTTGTGGCCACCCAGTTCAGGCTGAATGTTCACCCTGACGGTATGGTCTATTTGTCGCATGATCAGCTCCTTCGGATGCTATTTAAAGGGAATGATGCTTCTAGCCTCTCTTCCCTCACTCTCTGTGAGTTTATGGTGATTATGCACTATATGCGCCCCGGGCTTCGGCCCCTGGGACTTTGGTGTTGGATCCCTACCAGCACGGCGTGTTGCATTGTGTTCCCCATAGCGTAAGATATTACGCAGTACGAGAGATACTCTCGTAAAGAGTAAACGTACTCGGTTCTCTCTAGAGAGGGAACGAGTACTGCGTATTTTGCCGTGCTTGGAATACGCTCTGGTTCGCTTCGGCGATGAAAACCGACGTAAGAGCAGCTATCGAGCCTAGATATAGGGCGAGACCACGCCCTTTCTGGCGGGACGCGATATGGGCGCGAAAGGCCCCGATTCGTCGTGACGTCACGCAGAGCCTCTCTCGATAGGCTGCTGCTATTGCCGCAGGGCAGCCAATAGGCGCGCAAGCTGTCTCGCCTATGTCTGCTTGCTGCTGCAAAGCGTTTTACATTAATAAAAAATTTAGGATAATTTTTGGCTTCAATATCTCGTGGAAAAGAGTTTTCCCCATAGCGTAAGATATTACGCAGTACTCGTTCCCTCTCTAGAGAGAACCGAGGTTACGTTAGTAACCGAGTACGTTAACCACCCGATTGCTTTGACAGGCCAATCCAGTGTCGACAGGTTTGAAACCGCGGCTGTAATTCTTATAAAAGTGAAGCTGTTTTTGTGTAATCCTGCATCATCTGTTCCATGCGAGAGGATATTCTCTAAAGCTGGTGAAATTGTTTTTAAAAAAAAGAAATCGCCTTTCACCAAAGACTGTGGAGAAAATAATATTTCTGAAAAAAACCATACCATTTAATGAACACTTTGTATAAGCCTTCTGTATGATGTAGCCTACCTAAAGCACACCGTCTGACACATTTTATTATTATTATTAATTTGAGAACATATGAACATTGTTACATAAAAATATGCATCAAAGACAGAAACTTCAAAAACTCTCTGCTACATTATACAACTATACAACCAGTTACACAAGCACATCCTTTTCAACATACAAAAATATCAGTCCCACCAGTTAACAAGTTATAGTGGTATGCTTCCCACAGCTAAACAAGATAAAGCTTTCACACATGATGCTGCCCTGCTAAAAAAAAAAAAAAAAAAAAAAAAAAAAACTGTGTTGGGTTCTATTGGTGGGGGCATTAAATCTAATGGAATATGTGCCAAACACACTACAAAAAGATTTCTGTGTAGTGGTTTAAATGGTAAAAGCCAGTTTAACAGAAACCATTAGAATTTCTGTGATGGTTTCCAACTTTTTTTAAGCTGGTCTGATCTTCTGTCCTTGTCTAAAGAAATAATTACACACACACACATCATGCTTAATGTTTTATTATCAAGGTGAACACATGAAATTTACCTACATAAATGTGTTTCACAGCACTAACACAGTTTCAGCTTTGATCGCCTCGGTAAACACGTCATAAACGGGGCGTTAACATAAGCCTACTTGCATTTTATGGTTGTCAGCTTTGTTGCATTACATTTACTTCACCAGAAGATGGTGCTGCAATTTCTATCTGAATGAAGCTTTGAGTAATGAACCCATTTTCGACACAATTGTATCGGAAAGCAATAATGCTTCGAAACGTGCATTTGGCCATCACTACCAACAAGAGCAACACACTGGGCTTGGCAACAACAACATCAGTCTCAGGCTCTTGGGAGAAGAAATCTCTCCTCGTCTCTCTCCGGCTCTGCTTAAATACTGGATCCTCTTGCCACTGATGAGGAGCAGCTGGTAAGTCCCACCACCTAGATTAGGACAGGGATGAGCACAGGAAATTGGACAGAACATACAACAAACTACAACTCCCAAGGGGCCGTTAGGTCCAATGGCAGCACACACAAACAATACATCACAACTTTCTTTTTTAACTAATCTTTCTTTCTTTCTTTTCTTTCTTTCTTTCTTTCTTTCTTTCTTTCTTTTTCTTTCTAGTACTATTCTTACTATAAGTACTATTTCTTTTTTATCAAAACTTTCTTTCTTTCTAACTAATCTTTCTAACTAATCGTTCTTTTCTTTCTAAGTAATCTTTCTTTTTTTTAAAATCTTTCTTTTTTAACACATTTTTCTTTCTTTCTTTTTTGCTTCCTTTCTAACTATTTCATTCTTTCATACAAATCTATCTTTCTAACTAATCTTTCTTTCTAAATAATTTCTTTTTAACTAATCTTTCTTTCTTTCTAAAAATGTTTCTTTCTTTCTAACTAATCTTTCTTTCTTTCTAACTGATCTTTCTTTCTAACTAGTCTTTCTTTCTAACTAATCTTTCTTTCTAACTAGTCTTTCTTTCAACTAATCTTTCTTTCTTTCTTCTTCTTTCTTTCTTTCTTTCTTTCTTTCTTTCTTTCTTACTAATCATAACTAATCTTTCTCTCATCTTTCTTTCTTTCTTTAATCTTTCTTTTTTAACGAATCTATCTAATTTTCTAAATAATCTTTCTTTCTAACTGATCTTTCTTTCTAACTAGTCTTTCTTTTTTGACGAAACTTTCTTTCTTTCTAACTAATCTTTCTAACTAATCTTTCTAAACTAATCTAACTAATCTAATCTAATCTAAGAATTCTTTCATACTAATCTGTCTATCTTTCTAACTAATCTTTCTTTCTAACTAATCTTTCTTTCTAAATATTTCTTTCTTTCTTTTTTTGATTTCTTACTTTCTAAATAATCTTTCATAATTTTTTCAAACTAATCTTTCCTTCTAAATAATTTCTTTTCAACAAATCTTTCTTTCTTTCTTTCTTTCTTTCTTTCTTTCTTTCTTTATTTCTAAGTAATCTTTCTTTCTTTCTTTCTAAGTAATCTTTCTTTCTATTTTAACAAATCTTTCTTTCTAACTAATCTTTCTTTCTTTCATACTAATCTATCTATCTTTCTAACTAATCTTTCTTTCTTTCTAACAAAATTTTCTTTCTTTTTTGCTTTCTTTCTAACTAATCTTTCTTTCTTTCATACTAATCTATCTATCTTTCTAACTAATCTTTCATTATTTTTCTAACTAATCTTTCTTTCTAAATAATTTCTTTTTAACTAATCTTTCATTCTTTCTTTCTAAATAGTTTTTCTTTCATTCTAACTAATCTTTCTTTCTTTATTCTTTTTCTTTCTAACTAATCTTTCCTCTATCTTTTCTTTCTTTATAACTAATCTTTCTTTCTATTTTCTTTCTTTCTTCTTTCATTCTTTCTTTCTTTTTAACTAATCTTACTTTCTTTCTAACTAAACTATCTATCTTTCAAACTAATCTTTCTTTCTTTATAACTGATCTTTCTTTCTAACTAGTCTTTCTTTTTTAACTAATTGGTCTGTCATCTTTCTTTCTTTCTTTCTAAGTAATATTTCTTTTTTATCGAAACTATCTTTCTAACTAATCTTTCTAACTAATCGTTCTTTTCTTTCTAAGTAATCTTTCTTTTTTAACAAATCTTTCTTTCTTTTTTTAACAAATTTTTCTTTCTTTCTTTTTTGCTTTCTTTCTAACTAATCTTTCTTTCTTTCATACAAATCTATCTATCTTTCTAACTAATCTTTCTTTCTAAATTTCTTTTTAACTAATCTTTCTTTCTTTCTAAAAAATGTTTCTTTCTTTCTAACTAATCTTTCTTTCTTTCTAACTGATCTTTCTTTCTAACTAGTCTTTCTTTCTAACTAATCTTTCTTTCTAACTAGTCTTTCTTTCTAACTAGTCTTTCTTTCTTAGTCTTTCTTTCTTTCAAGTAACATTATCTTTTTTCTTTTTAACAAATCTTTCTTTCTTTCTAAGTAACCTTTCTTTCTTTTTTAACAAATCTTTCATTCTAACTAATCTTTCTTTCATACTAATCTAACTAATCTTTTTGTCACTTTCTATCTTTCAAGTATCTTTCTTTTTTTAACGAATCTACCTATACTAAATAAACTTTCTTTCTAACTGATCTTTCTTTCTAACTAGTCTTTCTTTCTTTTTTTAACAAAACTTTCTTTTTTTCTACTAATCTTTCTTTTCAACTAATATTTTTTTCTTTCTAAGTAATCTTTCTTTCTACTAATATTTTCTTTCTTTTCTTTTTATGCTTTCTTTCTTTCTAAATAATCTTTCATTATTTTTTCTAACTAATCTTTTTTTTTAAATATTTTTTTCATCAATAATCTTTCTTTCTTTCTTTCTTTCTTTCTTTCTTTCTTTTTAACAAATATTTCTTTCTAAGTAATCTTTCTTTCTTTCATACTAATCTATCTATCTTTCTAACTAATCATTCTTTTTTTTCTAACTAATCTTCTTTCTAAATAATTTCATTTTAACTAATCTTTCTTTCTAAATAATTTTTCTTTTCTTTCTAACTAATCTTTATTTCTTTCTAACTAATCTATCTATCTTTCTAACTAATCTTTCTTTCTTTCTAAATGATCTTTCTTTACTAATAATCTTTCTTTATAACAAATTTTTCTATCTTTCTTTCTAACTAATCTTTCTTTCTTTTTTCTTTCTAACTAATCTTTCTTTTTTTCTATCTAATCTATCTATCTTTCTAACTAATCTTTCTGTCTTTCTTTCTAACTAATCGTTCTTTCTAACTGATCTTTCTTTCTAACTAATCTATCTTTCTAACTAATCTTTCTTTCTAACTAGTCTTTCTTTCTAACTAATCTATCTTTCTTTCTTCTTTCTTTCTTTTCTTTCTTTCTTTCTTTCTTTCAAGTAACCTTTCTTTCTTTTTAACAAATTTTTGTTTCTTTCTAAGTAATCTTTCTTTCTTTCTAACTAATCTTTCTTTCTTTCAAACTAATCTTTCTTTCATACTAATCATAACTAATCTTTTTGTCATCTTTCTTTCTTTCTTTCAAGTAATCTTTCTTTCTTTTTTAACGAATCTATCTAATTTTCTAAATAATCTTTCTTTCTAACTGATCTTTCTTTCTAACTAGTCTTTCTTTCTTTTTTAACGAAACTTTCTTTCTTTCTAACTAATCTTTCTAACTAATCTTTCTTTTCTTTCTAAGTAATCTTTCTTTTTTAACAAATCTTTCATTCTTTCATTCTTTTTTTTATTATAAACAGGCACTTTTTATTTTTATATCATGTGAACTTATCCTCGATAATATTCCTTATAAAAAACAATCGGATTGCTTTGATATCGCTACTTAGATCCAACTTTCCGAATCTCGGCTACTAGCCTTTAGCCCGCTAGCATTTCACGCGTGGCCTCGCGCCTATCGAGCGTCTCATTTTACACCCGTTTCTCTGAAAGCTTCTCTGAAAGTAGAGACACACGTTGATTGTGCTTAGAGCCCGCATCAACGGGGCATAAGCGCATGCGCATGCGGTCTGTGTTTGTGTTTGGAGCTCCATCAAATTGATTCATTAATCCTTGATTTTCTTCTTTACCACTCAATTATAAACAGACACTTTCTATTTTTATATCATGTGAACTTATCCTCGATACTATTCCTTATAAAAAAAAAAAAACAATCGGATTGCTTTGATATCGCTACTTAGATCCAACTTTCCGAATCTCGGCTACTAGCCTTTAGCCCGCTAGCATTTCAGGCGTGGCCTCGCGCCTATCGAGCGTCTCATTTTACACCCGTTTCTCTGAAAGGATACGGGTTATATCCATCATTTCAGTCCTAAAATAGTAGTGATATTGGTAGTATCACTACTAATTTACTGTTCATCTATTATAATGGCGAACATATCGGATGTGTGTCTAACGTTACCTCTGAGTGCAGGTGAGGACACATTCGAGCTGATTTCGGTACGATTGGAGCTGGAGTCGGTGGAGAAGCAGATTCGTGTTCTGCTGGAGAAGCAAGCCGAGCTGCGAGATCGGCGATCAGCGCTTGAAACATCACGCGCCGATGCTCACAAGTCAGTGGTTAGTAACTTTTTGACTTTGACTCCGACTTCGTCTACTCCGTGCGTTTCTCTGCCCAGGAGGACGCGATCATCTCTGCCTTCAATCACTCCTGCACCCTGGGTCACGACACGAGCCAAGACCAGAGCAAGAACCTCTCCGCCCCTCCCGGTCTTCGAGATCTCCACCCGGAACCGCTTCTCCCATCTTCGCGAGTCGGAACGCGACGACGCCGTGATCATTGGCACTTCCATGGTCCGCCATGTCCGTGCTACCTCGGGTAAAGGTAAGGTGCGCACTCACTGCTTTCCTGGTGCTCGTGTTCTTGATGTCTCTGCGCAGGTTCCCGAGATCCTGAACGGTGACGAGCGCGTCGGAGCTGTCGTGCTGCACGCGGGGACGAATGACATCAGGCTGCGGCAGACGGAGGTTCTGAAGAAGGACTACAGGAGCCTGATCGAGACGGTACGCAGCACATCGCCTAGAGCAACGATCGTCGTGTCTGGACCGCTTCCCACGTACCGACTTGGACAAGAAAGGTTCAGTAGATTATTTGCTTTAAATGAATGGTTAATGTCATGGTGTAATGAACAGAAACTGCTCTTTGTAAATAATTGGAATCTGTTTTGGGAGCGACCTAGGCTCTTCCGTCCTGATGGTCTGCACCCCAGTAGAGTCGGAGCGGCTGTTCTGTCGGACAACATCTCCAAGACGCTACAGACCATCTGACTAGTAAGTCAAAGTCCAAATCATAGTCTTTGCTGTCCCAACTTAATTGATATAAGTACCAATGTAGAACATTATATAAAAACTGTGCCTATTCCTCGCTTAGTGAAGCCAAACAACAAATCTACTGTAAGATCTAGCAAGAATATTATTGTAATTAAACCAGAAAATCTAAATATCAGTGAACAAAAACAATTTCTAAAGCTAGGTCTTCCAAACATTAGATCGCTCACACCTAAGGCGGTTATTGTAAATGAAATGGTCACAGATAATAATTTCGATGTTCTGTGCCTTACTGAAACCTGGCTTAAACCAATGATTATTTCGGTCTAAATGAGTCTACTCCACCAGGATACTGTTATAAGCATGAGCCCCGTCTGATCGGTCGTGGCGGCGGTGTTGCAACAATCTATAGAGATATTCTTAATGTTACTCAGAAAACTTGTCATAGGTTTAATTCGTTTGAAGTACTTGTGCTAAATGTTACGCTCTTAGATGTAAGAAAGAAATCCTTATTATCTCTAGCCTTGGCTACCGTATATAGACCTCCAGGGCCATATGTTGATTTCCTAAAAGATTTTGCAGACTTTCTCTCAGACCTATTGGTCAATGTCGATAAAGCAATAATTGTTGGCGACTTTAACATACACGTAGATAATACAAATGTGCGTTAGGGGCTGCGTTTACAGATCTATTAAACTCTTTTGGGGTGAAGCAAAACGTCAGTGGTCCCACTCATCGTCTAAATCATACACTAGATTTAATTATATCATATGGAACCGATCCAACCGATATAGATATTATACGGCAAAGTGACGATCTCACTGATCATTACATGGTAACTTGCATAATACGCACTGCTGAAATTTGTCATGTTGCACCACGTTATAGACCAGGCAGAACAATCCTTCCAACCACTATATATAGATTCTCAAATAGCTTACCTGATCTATCTCAGCTGCTCAGTAAACCCAAACAAACAGATGAACTAGAGGAAATGACTAGCAGTATGAGCAACATTTTCTCTAGTACACTAGATATTGTTGCACCAATTAGATTAAAAAAGGTTAGAGAGAAAACTAAAGCACCATGGTACAACAGTGCTACGCATGCTATCAAGAGAGAAACTCGTAACTTAGAGCGTAAATGGAAACGAACTAATTTAGAGGTCTTCAGAATCGCGTGGAAAGACAGTATGTCACGTTATAAAAGGGCTCTAAAATCAGCCAGGGCTGAGCATATCCGCAAACTAATAGAAAATAACCAAAATAATCCAAGGTTTTTATTTAACACCGTGGCTAGACTAACAAATAATCAGACATCTCCAGAGCAAAATATTCCGTTACAATATAGTAGTAATGATTTTATGAATTACTTCAATGAGAAAATAGAAAGCATCCGAAACACAATTGTAAATGTACAATCCTCTATGGTGTCTTATGACTCGGCCTCAATTATGGCCCCTCTAGAACAACTACACCGCTTTGCAACTATAGGACAGGAAGAACTAAATAAACTTATCATTGCATCTAAACCAACAACATGTTTATTAGATCCAATACCCACTGAACTACTTAAAGAAGTGTTACCTGTAGTGGAAGAGCCTCTTCTCAATATTATTAACTCGTCTTTATTTTTAGGTCATGTTCCAAAAATATTTAAGCTGGCAGTAATAAAACCTCTCATTAAGAAACCGCAATTAGATCCAAATAACCTAGCAAATTACAGACCCATCTCAAATCTTCCATTTATGTCTAAAATACTAGAAAAAATTGTGTCCGCTCAATTGTGCTCTTTCTTGCAAGAAAATGATATCTATGAAAAATTTCAGTCGGGATTCAGACCGCATCATAGCACAGAAACTGCGCTAGTTAAAATTACAAATGATTTACTCTTAGCCTCTGACCAAGGCTGTATCTCAATACTAGTTCTACTTGATCTTAGTGCTGCGTTCGAAACTATAGATCATAAAATACTCTTAGATCGACTACAAAACTACACTGGTGTTCAGGGACAGGCATTAAGCTGGTTTAGATCGTACTTATCAGACCGTTACCATTTTGTCTGTTTAAATGGGGAAAAATCGAAGATAACATCAGTAGACTATGGAGTGCCGCAAGGATCTGTCCTAGGCCCTCTGCTATTCTCAATATATATGCTGCCACTTGGTAATATTATAAGAAAACATGGAATTAATTTTCACTGTTATGCTGATGACACTCAATTATATATCTCATCACGACCAGATGAAAACACTAACTTATCTAACTTGACAGAGTGTCTAAAAGATATAAAATACTGGATGACGTGTAATTTCCTGCTATTAAATTCAGATAAAACGGAGGTATTACTTATTGGTCCAAAAAACTACCCACAAAATCCCTTACAATACAACTTTAATTTAGAAGGATGTCCTGTTACTTTATCCACTACAGTAAAAGACCTGGGTGTTATACTAGACCGCAACTTGACTTTCAAAAATCATATTTCATATGTTACAAGAACAGCCTTTTTCCACCTTAGAAACATTGCTAAGCTACGTAACATGTTATCTGTTTCAGATGCAGAAAAGTTAGTTCATGCATTCATGACCTCGAGACTAGATTACTGTAATGCTTTATTAGCTGGTTGTCCTGCATCCTCAATAAACAAGCTACAGTTAGTGCAAAATGCAGCCGCTAGAGTTCTTACTAGATCAAGAAAATATGATCATATAACACCAATTTTATCATCTCTACACTGGTTACCTATTAAGTTCCGTATCAATTACAAAGTATTACTATTGACTTATAAAGCTCTAAATGGTTTAGCTCCAGTGTATTTAACAGACCTTCTATCGCCCAACAATCCATCGCGCTCTTTAAGATCACAAAATTCGAGGCTTCTGGTCATTCCTAGGATATCTAAGTCTACTAAAGGAGGGAGGGCGTTCTCACATTTATCTCCTAAACTCTGGAACCGCCTTCCTGATATTGTTCGAGACTCAGACTCGCTGTCCCAGTTTAAAACTAGATTAAAGACGCATCTCTTTAACCAAGCATACACTTAATGCTTACCTTTTATACTACTTCTGAATCAGTTCGAATGCATTAATATTATGAACATCAGCTATGCTAATTATTTCCCATCTGTCTTTCTGCTGTTATCTCGGGTTATCTCTGATGAGACGACTAAACGCCTGTGGAGAGACGACTCGACGCATGTGAAGAGACGACTAAACACCGGCGATATGTTATGCCTAAATTTATACATGATTAACTAACTGTATTTTTCTTTGTACATTTCTGAAATGCACTTTCTGTAAAGCTGCTTTGAGACAATGTGTATTGTGAAAAGCGCTATACAAATAAACTTGAATTGAAATTGAATTGAATTCTTTCTATCTAATCTTTCTTTCTTTCATACTAATCTGTCTATCTTTCTAACTAATCTTTCTTTCTTACTAATCTTTCTTTCTAACTAATATTTCTTTCTTTCTTTTTTTGCTTACTTTCTTTCTAAATAATCTTTCATTATTTTTTCTAACTAATCTTTCTTTCTAAATAATTTCTTTTCAACTAATCTTTCTTTCTTTCTTTCTTTCTTTTTAAGTAATCTTTCTTTCTATTTTAACAAATCTTTCTTTCTTTCATACTAATCTATCTATCTTTCTAACTAATCTTTCTTTCTTTCTAACTAATTTTTCTTTCTTTTTTGCTTTCTTTCTAACTAATCTTTCTTTCATACTAATCTATCTATCTTTCTAACTAATCTTTCATTATTTTTCTAACTAATCTTTCTTCCTAAATAATTTCTTTTTAACTAATCTTTCATTCTTTCTTTCTAAATAGTTTTTCTTTCTTTCTAACTAATCTTTCCTTCTTTATTCTTTTTCTTTCAACTAATCTTTCTTGCTTTCATACTAATCTATCTTTTTAACTAATCTTTCTTTTTTCTAACTAATCATTCTTTTTAAATAATTTCTCAACTAATCTTTCTTTCTTTCTAAATAAATGTTCTTTCTTTCTAACTAATCTTTCTTTCTTTCTAAATAATTTGTCCTTTGTAATAATCTTTCTTTCATTCTTTCTTTCTTTCTAACTAATCTTTCTTTCTAACTACTTCTTTCTTTTTTGACTAATCTTTCTTTCTAATTAACTAAACTATATATCTTTCTAATAATCTTTCTTTCTTCATTTCTAAATAACATTTCAATCTTTCTAAATAATAGTTCTTTCTTTCTTTTTTAACAATCTTTTTTTATTCTAACTAATCTTTCTTTCTTTCTTACTAAACTATTTATCTTTCTATCTAATCTTTATTTCTAACTAATCTTTCTTTCTTTTTTTCTTTTCTTTCTTTCTTTCTTTTTTCTTTCTTTCTTTCTTTCTTTCTTTCTTCTTCTTTCTTTCTGACTAATCTTTCAGTATTTTTTCTAACTAATCTTTCTTTCTAAATAATTTCTTTCCAACTAATCTTTCAGTCTTTCTTTCTTTCTAAATCATTTTTCTTTCTTTCTAACTAATTTTTCTTTCTTTCTTTCTAACTAATCGTTCTTTTTTTCTAACTGATCTTTCTAAATTATTTTTTATCTTTTTAACTGATCTTTCTTTCTAACTAGTCTTTCTTCTTTCTTTCTTTTTAACTAATCTTTCTAAGTAATCTTTCTTTCTTTCCAAGTAATCTTTCTTTCTTGTTAAGGAATCTTTCTTTCTTTCTAACTAATCTTTCTAAGTAATCTTTCTTTTCTTTCTAAGTAATCTTTTTTCTTTTTTAACAAATCTCTTTCTTTCTTTCTTTCTAACTAATCTTTCATTCTTTTTTTCTAACTAATCTTTGTTTCTAAATAATTTCTTTTCAACTAATCTTCTTTCTTTCTTTCTTCTTTCTTTCTTTCTTTTTAAGTAATCTTTCTTTCTTTCTTTTTAACAAATCTTTATTTCTTTCTAACTAATCTTTCTTTTTTTCTAACTAATCTTTCTTTCTTAATAATTTTCAACTAATCTATCTTTCTAAATATTTTTTCTTTCTAACTAATCTTTCTTTCTTTCTAACTAATCTTTCTATCTTTCTAACTAATCTTTCTTTCTTACTAATCGTTATTTCTTTCTTTCTAACTGATCTTTCTTTCTAACTAGTCTTTTCTAACTAATTTTTCTGTCTTCTTTCTTTCTTTTTTCTTTCTAACTAATTTTTTCTTTTCTATCTAATCTATCTATCTTTCTAACTAATCTTTCTTTCTTTCTAACTAATCGTTCTTTCTTTCTTTCTAACTGATCTTTCTTTCTAACTAGTCAACTAATTTTTCTATCTTTCTTTCTAACTAATCTTTCTTTCTTTTTCTTTCTAACTAATCTTTCTTTCTTTCTAACTAATCTAGCTATCTTTCTAACTAATCTTTCTTTCTTTCTTCTAACTGATCTTTCTTTCTAACCATCTTTCTAACTATTTTTCTTTCTTTCTTTCTTTCTAATCTTTTTTCTTTTTTCTTTCTTTCTAATCTTTCTTTTATTTTCTTTTTCTTTCTAACTACTTTCTTTTTTTCTTTCTTTTTTTCTTTCTGACTAATCTTTCTTTCTTTCTTTTTAACTAATCTTTTCTTTTTTTTCCTTTTTCTTTCTAAGGAATGTTTATTTCTATCTAATCTCCTTTTTCTTTCTCTGTAACGAATCTCTATTTCTTTTTCTTTTTAACTAATCTTTCTTTCTATTTTTTTTTCTTTCAACTAATCTTTCTTTCTATTTTCTTTTTCTTTCAATTTAATCTATTTTTCTTTCTATCTAATCTGTCTTTTTTCTAGCTAATCTTTCTTTCTAACTAATCTTTCTTTATTTTTGACTAATCTTTCTTTCTTTTTCTTTTTCTTTCTAAGTAATTTTTCTTTTTATCTAATCTCTTTTTTCTTTCTTTCTATCTAATCTCTTTTTTCTTTTTCTACTAATCTCTATTTCCTTTTCTTTCTAACTAATCTTTGTTTCTTTCTATATAATCTATCTTTTATCTATCTAATCTTATTTTTTTTCTAGTTAATCTTTCTTTCTAACTTTTTAACTATTTTCTTTTTTCTTTCTTTCTTTTTCAAATTATCTTTCTTTCTTTCTTTTTTCTTTCTTCCTTTTTGTGATAAAGTATGTAACTTTCAATTCAAAGAACCAAACAATGGGTTTTGTGTTCAATATAATTTTATTCATTGTTTGTCTCACACATGTCTCGAATGAAAGGTGTACATTTCATTGCGATTCATTGTTTGTCGGTCTTAGCCTTTTGTGCCTGTAAATGAGAAAAGGTGAATGTAAAGTATACAAATACTGTTCTGTTTGTTAATGGTGAATCTCTTTGTCTTACCTTCTTCCGGGAACTTCCTAATAGGAGGGGCTCGCGAACAGGAAGCCTGACTTATACCTTCCCAAAGGAGGAGGAGTTCAAGTACTGAAAATGTTGAATGTTATTACATTGAATGCATGTCTTTTAAGATTCTCTTTGGTTTTCATGATGAAAATAGAGCCTGAAAAAGAAGATGCTGATATTAATGTTTGAATGTTGATGTTAAAAATGATCTTATAAATAAGTTATGTAGATTGTATTTGAGACAGCCTTGCATTGGTATGTTTGAATTTGAGGGGAGGAGTCTCAACTATAAGGAGTCTGATTGTTTGGACAAAAAGGAGAGAGAACAAAAGGTGACTGTTGGGCCAGTAGCCAACGTGTTTGATTTTTCTCATGTAAATATTATTTTGTTATGTTTTCTTTTCTTTACTTTTGTTTCTATTTTGTTTTTCCTGTATTGGAATTTTGGTGGATGGAACTCTGTTACACTGTTTGGAGCATGCCCTGACAAGAAAATTAAATCACCTTTGAGAGACTTCAGAGTGTATTAGCAATTTTTAGAGATTAATAAAAACAGCATCAATGGGTATAACAAACTTTCATTAGTTAAAATTATTTTAAAGTGAAAAGGTTTATTTATTTGAGGACTCTTTCCAGAGCCACAGGCCAGCTGGCTCTGGGAAGGAGAACCTGATCATCTCACAAAATACAAAGCATTTTATCCACTTCTTTGACCTCCCTAGTAGCAATCTCTGTTCTTCTTGTTTGGGCCGGTTTCTACCCCCTATGACAAACCAAATTGTTTCTTGTTTTCTCAGGAGACAAAAGGTCATTTTAACGACCCCCTGTATTCTTCTGTGTTCTGTCCCCATTCTGTGGCATTCACAGAACAGGTTAACATCACAAATATACCACCAGGAACGCAAAAAGGCTCTCCGTTTTGTATTCCTAACTCATCTTCAGCTTTCCTTAATGTATTCGTGTATTCAGCAATATTCATTAATCAGCCAATATTAAAATTTCCACAACAAGAGTTTTTACTTTTTCTTGCTGCCTGCCTAGCTACCGCTAAGACTATCTTACCACACTTTCTTTTCTAACTACTCCCTACTAATCAGTCTTTCTTTTTTCTTTCTCACTAATCTTTCTTTCTACCTATTCTTTCTTTCTACCTACTCAGTATTTCTTTCATTTTTCTTTCTTTCCAACTAATCTTTCTTTCTTTTTTTCTTTTTTCTTAACATTTCTTTCTAACCTTTCTTTTTTACCTGCCTAAGAAAGAAAAAATACTTAGAAAGAAAGAAAGAAAGAATTCTTTCTTTCTTTCTAATTAATTTTTCTTTCCTTCCAACTAATCTTTCTTTCTTTCTAAATCTTCCTTACTTTCTAATCTTTCTTTCTTTTTTATTTTTCTTTCTAACCAATCTTTCTTTCTACCTATTTTTTATTTCTACCTAATCAATTGTTGTAGAAATTTTAATAGTCATTTATTCCTAACAGATATCAATGTGTGTACGTGCTTGTGCGTGACGTTTCAGGAATATATGGGACAGGACCTCTTGACCTTAGGAATGGTCAGATTTGGCTAGTTTTTTCCAGTACCAGTTTGTGTCCTTAAGTAAAAAACTGAACAGCAGAAGGGACCTTATCTGAGTGGGGGAAAAGTACAGTGGGTGAGAAGGAACCTTGAAAAGAGTATAAAAGCTGTCTCATGTCTTCCTGTTCCCCTTCAGTCGCTCACGTTCGACGTGACGTCGACGTGACGACGTTAGGGGATCACTTCAGGGAGCCCTATCAACTTCGAGTGTCTACAGAACAAGCCAATGAACGTTGGCGTGCGTGAAACGCGTCACGCGCCCCGCCCCGCAGCGCGGTATAAACAGGAAGCGGACGCACGCACTCATTGTCTTTCGCTTCGGAGCCGAGCTTTCGTTTTGACTCTGAGTTTCTGCAGACTGCTGCATCGATCGTTGAAGACTTCAAAGAGAATACTCTGTTCCAGTGCTGGTGTGACGGCGCGATCAGCGGTGGCCGCGAGCATTACAGCTCACAACTGCTGTTTTCACAGCATTGCTTGTGTGTGTGTGTGTCTGTATGTGTCGGTCTCGGTGGGCGTTCCTCTCGTGAGTGTGTACCCTGATTACACCGCGGCTATCCCTGGGTGCTTCAGCACTGAGAGAGTTATTTTTTCTCTTTATATTTTTTGTTTTCAACTAAAAGAGCAACACAAGCGTGACGCTGCGTCCTTTTCAGGATGACATTCCGCTTGTGCGTTTCTGGGTGCGGTTGTTCCCTGGCGCCAGCAGACGGCCACAATTGTTGCCTCTCGTGTTTGGGCATTCAGCACGCTGAAGCAGCTTTTGTGAATAGTTCATGTTCTCGTTGCGGGAATATGACTATGGCAGCGCTTAGATCAAGACTCGCTTACCTCAAGGGAGGTGCAGTCCCCTCGCCTATGCCCAGATCTAGTGTTTATTCTGGACCTCAGAATGGACCTACTTTTGCGCATGGTCAGGGTGATCTGAGGATTACCGTGAGGGCTTCCCCGCCGAGGCAATCTCCGTGGGCCCCTCACGCCTCTCAAGCGCTGCCGCCGTTGGAGCCCCCAAACGAACGCACTGGCCCCTCTCGTTGTCGGCCAGCCGTGTCCTTTGGGGCCCCACCTGACGATCAGATGTCGATCGCAGCATCGGAGGGGGAGCTCAGTCCTCTGGAGATGAGGATTCGGCTGCGTTACCCCTCTCTGGGAGTGTGGCGTTGCCCGAGTCAGATCCAGAATGGGCGGCTATGCTTTCCCGGGCCGCCGAGAGGGTCGGGCTTGTGTGGAACCTCCACCACGTCCCGAGCCTTCTCGGTTGGACGATTGGTATCTCGGGGCGGGCCGTGCTGGTTCTCAGCGCTCCGCCCCAGTGCCATTCTTTCCGGAAGTGCAATAGGAGCTTACTAGGACGTGGCTCCTCCCTCCTCACCACCCTCGACGGCGGGGCGGCTAAGGGGTATGTGGATGTTCCCCCGGTGGAGCGTGCCGTCTCGATGCAATTGTGTCCGGCGTCCGCTTCCTCCTGGCGGGGCAATCCACGCCTCCCGTCCAAGGCTGCAGAGCCTGTGGACAGGCTGCTTCTGCCCTCCATGCCATAGCGCTTCTACAGGTCCATCAGGCCCAGGCGCTCATTGA
>JAZAVI010000400.1:0-106412 GCA_036326025.1 Chrosomus eos | reverse complement strand
TTTATAGCTTTTATAATGGGAATGAAAGTTTCTCAAGCTCTAAAAAGCGCATCGATCTGTCATAAAACGTGTTAATAAATGCCCTCTGAAGCGAAGCGATGGGTTTTTGTAAGAAATATACGCATGTTCACGAGAGAGTGGAGTTGCGGTGGACGAATGCCCTCTGACCCGACGCATGACGTAACTGCTCTTTCTTATATCGAAAACCTCCGTACGTTCCTTTAAAACTTCTCGTATTAGACTTAAAATTGGAGACTTGCATTTTGTTTTGCTCTAATCTTTGCTAAAGTTAGGTATATATCTCTAAAGATACTACAAATAAGATTCAGCAATGAATGAATGAATTTAATGTAAAACATAACTACAACATTCTAAATGTAGTGATTTGGCAGTTTAATGTAAGTTGAATAAAAGCTAGTTTTCTTATAAATGTGTAGCCCTCAGTGCTGACAGAAAAGACTACACTGTGGCAAGCAGTGCAAGAGACAATACCAGGAGAAGATGATGGTCTGTGCGCTGTGTGTGTGATGTTATTTCCACACACACAACAGCGCGTGTGCGAGATTTGGGCGCTAGCAAATGAAGTTCCCGAGACGAACGCATCTTTCCGCGCTCACGGCTAAAGCTCACACACTTAAGTGTGTTCACGGCAGAGCAGAACGTGGAAATATGTTCAGGGTTTCTTTTGGGACAGAGCCTAACATTAATTTTACAGGTGTGTTGTGTAATATTTAGGAGGATCTGTTAACAGATATAAAATATCACATAACCATGTTTTCAGTGGTGTATAAAGACATAATTAACCGTTTTACTTTATTACCTTAGAATGAGGCATTTCTATCTACACATACCACAGCAACATGTTTCTACAGTGGCCCTGACCGGACAAACGCGTTTCGTCACTATGTTGTTCAAAGAAGAAACACTGACACAATGAATAAAAAGTAACAATAACATTCACAACATAAACACAATTTCTTAACTTATCTTTGTAAAGAAACCTCATTGCTGAACTGGCTACTCTCTGCTGTCTCAGACGATGACATCACTTCCTGTCGGCCACCGTAACTTCTAACTGTTGCAATGTGCAACCTCACCACTAGATGCCGCTAAAAATCACACACTGCACCTTTAAATATAAAATCACATGCTAAATTAAACACACAATATAATGCGGTAATGAGACAATATAACACATTACGGCTTGAAAGAGCTTATTGTTGGATATTACATTATTTTTCTTCACTTATTATTGTTTAAATAGTAACAGCACACTGTGCAGTCTGCAATAATTGTGTGTATATTTAAATGCACATTAAACTCCGCCCACATGAATGACATCATTAGAAGCTCATCCACCTGTAAAGTAGCTAGCTTCCACAACAGAATAAAAGAAACAGAATAATTAAAGAACCAAAAAAGGTAAATCTGATGATTTATCTCACAATTCTGGGTTTTTTCCTCCAAATTGTATGTTCACATTTAGCAAATTTTTACTTTTTTCCTCACAATTGAGTTATCCTCAAACTGGGACTTTTTTTCTCTCAGAATTTTTAGATATAAAGTTGCAATCCAATTTTTTTATTTCATGACGGAAACAAGCTTCCACAAGTTTCACCTCAAACGTAAACAATGAATATTTACATTTAGATCTCCTGGCTGGTCTTCCAGCTTGCTCGATCAAACCTCTACAGCTAATCCAAAATGCTGCAGCTAGAGTGGTCTTTAACGAGCCGAAGAGAGCACACGTCACTCCTCTCCTCACAAAATTGCACTGGCTGCCAGTTGCAGCTCGCATCAAATTCAAGTCACTGACGCTTGCTTACAGAACAACCACTGGCTCTGCTCCCTTTTACCTAAACTCATTACTTCAGACCAGGCACGGCGCCAGGATTCCAGGTTTGGATGGGCCAGACCAATTGTAGGTGGGCCACTGGGCCTTAAATTAAAAACGTTATCCAGTCACTGTTTAACCTAATAAAAAATGACTGACTAATATATCTGTACGTAGGCTATACATAATATAGATTTTAATAGCGTAAAGCTCTTTAAATATTTTGTTGCATTGGTAAAAAGTTTCGGTGCATGAAGTCAGGACGGACCTATGCGCGATCGCTCTCCTTGGTTCTGACCAAAGAAGAGCGCTTTGGAATCTCCATGACGCATCATACTTGGGCTGCGTTTCCCGATAAAAGAAAAAGCGGTGTTCTTTATAAAAGAAGCACTTCAGAAATAGTTGAAATTGCATTTATTAGGACTCATATAGGCAGAGGCGGTGGCGCCGTCCTAGCAATGGCGCTGGTCGCGCTAGCTGCGATAGTCGCACTTTATCGGGTGGCAGAGACGAAGATGTGTGATGTTGATCTCAGCTCTCCTTCATCTCCTGGTTGCAGCGATATGTACGTGCGCGTTTAACCTAAACAACGACTGTTGCAACATTGTCCTTTACTGGAAATTATTTTCACACTTTCACAAGCTAATGATAAGCGCTTAAGCTCCAATATTTCTGGAGACGAGTTTTGTTTTGTAGAAAGACTTTTTTTTTTTTTTTTAAGATTTTCGTTTTGTATAAATTGTATCTGAATTTTGATCAATGTTTTTACACAGAATTGCATGTTTATATCTCGCAATTTTGACTTTATATAATACGCAATTGGGATATATAAAGGCAGCATTGCATGATATAAAGTCTCAATTGCGATTTACAAAGTCAGAATTGAATTGTGAGATATAAACTATTCTGGGGTAAAATAAATAAATAAAAAAAGAATCGCGGCTTTATTTCACGCAACTCTGATTTTATATCAATTAAATTATATATTTATATCAATTTTCTCATTTTATATCAGAATTGGGAAAGGGAAAGACCCTTATACTGCGAACGGCACATAAGGAGTTTCTGGGTGTTTCTCCCTCATTTCTGCTCCGAGGTCTTGATTGTGGCATTTCGTTGAGGTTTAGAATCCAGTATTCCTGTAATTATTGTTTTTTTATGAATTTAATAAAGATCTCTGTCTCGTATTATGTTCAAATGGTCAGTGTACATTTGTGTCCATTTGTTTTTCCTTATTTAACCCGTAATCGCAAAACGAAAAATGAACGGTGGTTGTTTTTTATTTAAAACACAAAGTTGAACACCATTTTTTTTTTAAAAATTTGAACTGTACACAAATGCTGCGCAAAAAAAATAGGCTAAATATCGACAAAATTTCAGATTTTTGTTTATAACTTTTTGCCCCTTTATTAAACATTTAAAATATTCACAAATTAATACGAAAAAATATGGAGATTTAAATGGTTTTCTAAGGCCAAATTAGAACCTGGAAATTATATTTTTCCCGCAGTGCTGAATGAGAAGAGCCATATTTATGTCTCTGGAACCACAGCCTACAGAAAGGTGATTTAGGGGAGTTATAGGCTAATGATAAAGAAAAAATAATGAGGCATTTTAATTGTTTATTAATAAACTGTTTTCTAAATTAGTGTCGGCTAAAAACATCTCCATCTCCGCTGTAAGGCTGATGCACCATTAAGAGAAATGCACCTTTCCTACGGATTACATAAGCAGAAGGTATTAACTTTCGATTCGAATTTGTTCGTTTTAAAGTGGACATTTCAAGCTTTAGCCTACATAGGCTATACTTTGTTTCAGTTCTCGCGCTCCAGTTCATGGAGATCATGAAAGCGCCTGATTGTTTTATTTTATTTTACAAAAGCACAACGTTTTCTTGTTATTGTGAGTTTACACAAATAAAAATAGTTGCGAATAATGTATTATTATTTTCTGTATGACCAGAAATTATAGAGTATTTTTTGTTGATAGGAAAACGTGCGCCCGCGCGCCTCCGTGCCATGCAGTGCGCGCTCACACACACACACACACACACAACACACACACACACACACACACACACACACACACACACACACACTTGGATATGCGTCAAAATCTTGTGTTTATTTGTGAGAAATCTTAGCCCTGTATTATTATTTTTATCTACCATTATGAATGACATTTGACGAATTGCTTTGTTACTTTTTTGGATTAAAGCGTCTTCTGAATATGTTGCCTAATAAATGTTATAATAATGATAATTATTAGCCTATTATTATTTGCGTATACCACGGACCAAACTGCGTCTTCAGGTGGCTGTAAATGCGCAAAAACTGTTTCTTTTGCAGTTTTGCGAAATATTCCTTTGACGTGTTTCCATTGAGCGTATTTCAATTGGCAATTTCAATTTGCGCAATTTGAAGGGTAATGGAAACGCGGCTGTCTGCTAAACTTGCGCAGAAACATCAAAATAGACATAACCAGCTTTTTAAAACTAAACATTTAGACTATTTTAGCACAAATTATGAGCTTATTGGCGATTTTTTAATAATTCTTGACAAAACATTTTTGAAGAAATGTTTTGGGTGGGCCTGTTGAAAAGTGGGTGGGCCTAGGCCCGTCAGGCCCACCCATAACGCCGTGCCTGCTTCAGACTTATGTATGTCCCATCCAGAAATTTACGCTCTACAAGTGAACGTCGTCTTGTGGTGCCACGTCAAAGAGGCACAAGATCTCTTTCTCAGACCTTTACCATGACTGTTCCCTGCTGGTGGAATGACCTACCCAACTCAACCAGATCTGCTGAGTCCGTAGCCATTTTCAAGAAACGGTTGAAGACGCATCTCTTTCGGCAGCACTTGTTCCAGTAATACTAACACTTTCTCTTCTCTTCCTTTCTATTATATATATATATAAAAAAAAAATAATAATAAAAAAAAAAAAATTACGGATTCTACGTTGGATTAAACTGTGAAAGGTTATAGCACTTACATTTTGTTGTCCTGCTGTTAGTTAAACTGCTTCTATGGTTCTCATTTGTAAGTCGCTTTGGATAAAAGCGTCTGCTAAATGAATAAATGTAAATGTAGATCACATCTCTAGTAAAAACTGATACATTTGCATGATATGACGCGAAACCTTTTTCAGAACGCAAACTTTATAAACTATTATATTTCTGCATTAAGGGTAATTTCAACAATATGAAACATTGCATAATTACTGTAATTGACGTTTAGTTAATTGACGGTTTCCTTCATTTCCTCCACTTATATAGTTTTGCCCTCTTTATTAGTAGGCTATTACTCAGAAACAAGTCATTCTGCATATAAACCCTCACGTTTTACAAACTTGAGTACATTATTTTGTAGCAATCAACATTTGACTGTAGATGCTGGATTTCGAGTTTAATTGTATTTAATCAGCTATATTAATTTATAAACACTCAACTATAAACAATTAAAGTGATGACACAGTAGTTTCACAACAACAAATATAAAAACAAAGAGTGGCATTTACTACAAAAAGGTTTAATCTGGCATGAATAAAACACAAATAGACATTAAATAAGGAGATTCAGAGTGGTGTGTGTGTGTGTGTGTGTGCTGCCCTCATGTGGACGAACACCAGACCTGCAGGATGAAACCAAACCACCACTATAAACCAGAGCAGAACACACACACACACACACACACACGGAGACCTGCGCTGTAAACACTGATGTGAGTGAGACACACACAGATCTGCTGTCTGATCTGAGCGTGTGTGTGAGTGCGTGTGTGTGTGTGTGTGTGTGTGTGTGTGTGTGTCAGTCGGTGATGATGAGCTCGTCGCAGCCCCAGTCCTCATAACTGCCGTCAGGAAGATACCGGCGGATGATGATGGGGATCTTCCTGCTCCTGAGGGACAGTAACACACACACATCAATAACACCATTTATGAGAGTGTTTTTTGTTCATACAATGAAAGTCAATGGGGTCCAATGTTCTCAATATGACTAAACACTCACACACCAACACAACAGACGAGGAGAAACACACACACACACTTTTGTGTGTGTATATAATATAACCCAGCTGTTCTCTACCATGAACTCTTATATGACTTTAACATTTACATGTATTCATTTATCAGACGCTACAACAAGTGCTTCATCCTAACAGATCCTGAAGTCAACAACAGTCGTGAGTGTGTGTGTGTGTGTGTGTGTGTGTCGTACTTGAGCTCCTTCATGGCGATCTGCAGCGGATCCGTCTCTCCTTCCAGCTCCACCATCACCGGCGCACACATCCTGTCACACAGGAAGTGATGTCACTGAGCAATTCTAGGCTTTTTTTTAAAGATTTTAATTTGACCCAAATCAAAATGTCACTGCACTGACTGGGCTACATTATAAGATACAGTAAAAGTCACTTTTTACCCACATCATTTTTCATGATTAATATTGCATTGCATAACGTGAGTAGATTCTGTGTGTGTGAGAGAGAGCTCGGTACTTTTTAACCCATAACACGCTAGTTTTCATTCGAAATAAATGTATCATAATGAGGTACTTCAGTAATTATTAACACAATAGCGTAACACACACAGGCTACGTTTCTCAACACTGAGAATGAAGAAATAAACTTCTGTTTCTCCAGACTCGCACTTATCAGTCACACACACGTCACAGCACTTTCATAATCACTCAGCCATAGCGATTTTAATTTGATTTAGATTTATTGTTCATCATTTTATAATCTGCATGTCTTCCTCTTATCCGAGTGACGGCTTTTTTAAGATAATCCATGCGATCACACTCCTACGTGAAAGTCGAATTCAGAGGATGAAGTTAACTCAATAATTAAACTCTCCACATCCCCCCCACCCCGGCCCGCTTACCTTTAAGGGTTAGTTCATCCAAACATTCAGAAACAAACCGCCACTCACTGCCATTATCAAGCTTGGAAGAGCCAGGACATTTTTTTAATATAACTCTGATTACATGTTGAATGGCTCCTCCCCCTTTTCAAACAGCCAATAGCGTTTAGTTTCCCTCACAGACTGACTAAACACACATTCCTGGAGGCGAATCCGAGCGCTGATGATACGCTGGATTCAATAGCAGAGGATTCATTTCATTCTTACAGACAGAGAAAGGAATAAAACTGGAGTGTTTGAGCAACAGAACACACATCTCCGGCCCATAATGCTCTGCGTCTGTCAACGCTCGCTTCGGCCTGGTGGTGTTTATATCAGAGGGGGCGGAGCTTCATATTCTAGAGCCTTTGATTGGACAGAATATGTGATGAGAAGCTGAAGTCTGCGGTGATGTCATAAAAATCTGTGATCTATTTTAGCAGAAGTGAGAGACTGAGTTTGAAAGCTTCTCTCTCCTAAATGCGACTTTTGTCATTGTTTTGGAGCACACCAGCTTTATTCATAACCTTAAGGCTGATATATTCATACTAAGAGCTAAAAAACCTACATTTTGATTTCAGCGGGCCTTTAAAGGGGAACTCGGCAACTCTAGCCATTTCTTCGGTGATTTTTACGTTTGTTGTGGCATGTTTTATCAACGAGCTCCCGCTACAGCTCTGGGGCGTATATTGTATATTTCACAACGTCTGTCGTATAAAAACTCACTTGCTGCACCCTCCTCCCCCTTTCTCCCGCTGCTCATGTGCATTTGTTATTACCGGAGCTGGACAACTTTATCGTGTAGAGTACGTCTACCGAGGAGGGTAATACATCATACACATGAGGGCAGCGTGTGTTTATGTCGAATTACCGTAAAGCAGTTTGTGTTTCTCACTCGTTCTCGCTTCTCACGAGACTTCCTATTTCTAACTTTACCGGGACGTTAGTCCCCATGTTGCAAGGTTGGTTTTCTGCCAACGCTGGAACGCTGGTTACCATTCTCACCAAAACATGTTATTTAACCAGCCAAATGATTTCTAAACTGTTTTATTAAGTTTATATAGTTGCCAGGTTCCCCTGGACAGAGTCAGGACTGTGACTACTGTAACGTTACTGTCCTCGCTCATGACATCAGTCAGACTGCAGGAGTGTGAGAGGGATTGAGAGAGATTCATTAATGCAGTCTCTTTTTAAAGGTGGGGTATGTGATTTGCAAAACAGCCGGCAGATTTTGAAAATACACAACTAAAAAGGTCCTACCTTCTTTCCCTGACTCCACCCACTCCACCCATTCGAAGAGGGGCATGGGGAGGGGGGTATGGTACGACCGTTTGATTGACGCACTGAGTGTCCAATGATTCTAGACGGTCTTGAAAATGATTGGCTGGAGTTTTTCGAGTCCTGCCCGTTCCACAGATGACTAAATTTTTTAATTTTCATTTCAGTGCTTCTAACTCAGTGGCTGTAAGTGGGTTAGGAATAGGATTTCAAGAGATTTTGAAAAAATGGTCAAAAAAGAAAATCACATACCCCACCTTTATTGATAGGTCTCACGCATCGTTCAATAATCCCTGCTTGCTATTTGTGGAATGAACCCAGCGCTACGATTGGTCGAACTTCTGCTGTTGCTTGATGTGATAACAAGCACGTGCACAGGCTTTTGTGTAGTTTAGAGTGACAGATTGTACCAGCGTACTTTGAGTTCAAAATGCGTACAGGTCTGCAAACCTCAGCTCTATAGCCCATCTCTACACTGAGGTGTGTTTGTGCAGGGGTCAGAGGTCACTCACGCGATCTGCAGCGCTCGTGTCCCAGCACTCGCGCGCGCTCGTATTTGGTCATGTACGGTGTGGTGATTCTCTTCTGATTGGCCTGATGACCTTCACCCGCCGGCAGGATCTGGACGTTCTCCTGATCCTCCTACACACACACACACACACACACACACACACACACACACACACACACACACACACACACACACACACACACACACACAGTCAACACGTCAGATGAGAAACACACAAGAATGTCAGAAGAGACTAAAACTAATCCACTGAGACTGAAATTATGAGCCGAGAAACAACATTATTCTCATTACAAATCCTCACATGTGATTATGTACTGAAGAAATCAAAGTCTGTACAATAAATAGTAGTAACATTTTTAACATTAAATACTGTTTTTCATTGACAATGTAACAATAAAAAAAATCTCAATAGTCTTAAAATATGCACTTATCAACCTTACTTGGACTGAGATTATGAGCTAAAAAGCAACAGAAACTAATATTTCCACAACAATGTACATAACTTACATTATACTAACAATAAGAATCATTTATAAATATATGAAGAGTTTGTTTCCAAAACGCGATAAACGCCATTTTTTAAAAAAATGAGTTACTGAACAAATCAGTATTGTATCTGCTCGGTATTGAAAAGTCAATGTTTAATTTTAAATAAAATGCAATATCCGCCGTGTTATTCTGTCATGTTTTCTCCCTTTCTTTCCAAACCGCGACAAACGCCAGTCTCCCTTCTCTGCAGAATGCGATACATCCGCTTAACCAATCACAACGCACCATTCCACCCAATGTAAACAGTAACGGCTGCGTTTTAAATACACTCGGCTTCCTTTTCTTATCTATTTTGTACTTTTCGATCAACAAACAAACAAAAATAATAATAATTTTGACGGTATTGATGAACCTGTGGTTGTTTCTGCGGTGGGTAAGAAACGTAAGGCATCGAAATCGAATCATTTACGTGAGGAGATTAAGAAGATGAGGCACTCAGGAGGAGGAAAAATGCCGGCTGTTGCTTGTTCTCACAGGACAGCAGCATTAAACTTCTGTCACGCTGACACATTGACCCAGGGGATCTTTTGAAAAACAATTGTTTTATTCAAAGCAGGACCGAGCAGGACCGAGCCATTTTACAGCTGATCACCGTCAAAAATTCGGGAATCTTTGTGAAAGTAGGCTACGTGTTTTTGTCTGTGAAAACTTACTAAAGATATTATACTAATATTATTATACTAATAAACTTACTTTGTGTATTTTCAACAGTTTCAATATGAAAAATAAATGTTATATTGATTCAATGGATTAATTGCATTTTGAAAAATTTTTTTAATGGATTTATTGCATTTTGAGGAAAAAAATAACCCGTTTTTATAATAAATCTTTAAAAAACAAAACCTGGATTTTAATTTTTTTTTGTTATTATAACCTACAAATGCTATGTGAAAGTTTGAAACAGAAAATAGTGGTTTTCATCTTTCCACTTTCTTGGTAAAGAAAACGCATTTTTACTCAAAATAATCAAAATGGATTTATCGCGTTTTGGAACCAAACTCTTCATATATACTCTGCTGTATTTTTTATTTTTTTTAAACATTACAGAATTGAAAGTTGAGGAGTTTAAATGTACTATAATGTCTTGTCTTGTAAATAATGTCACAACACAAGAAATACAATTCATATAATAGCAAATTAGTCTTAATGTAATTTATATAATGCAAAATACAATGACTTTCTCATTTCTTTCGATTTTGACATGAAATATCAGTCATAAATCTTGACATTATTATATGAGATTAGATAGAATACATACAAGGACCACTAGTGCACTATTAAACATAATAAAAACATATTTTCTTACATCTTCCACATTCTCCAGATCATCCAGAGGCTCTTCATCTTCAACATCATCAAAATCTCCGTCATCAAAACTGATCAACAACAAACAAACAAACAAACTTTAGTTAATAAACAAACACGATAGATCTCACAATGTCAACTACATCCTAAACCAAAGATTTACTAAATCACGATGTAGAGAATTACGGAGTTACTCGTGTTATAATATATTTCACAGTTATAATGTTTAAGTTTTAAAATAGATATAAGGATACTAGAGAAATATGATATCATCGTGTTGTTTTCACATTCATAAACTTTAAACTACAGTAAATATTTAGAAACTACTGTAGCAGACGCGTTCAGAACTCACTTGTCTTCGTTGTCCGACATTATTAGTGTATTGTGTGTCGTAAAGACGATTTAATTGCGTATTTCGCCGATATTTTCAGTATGTTGTTAAGTCTCGCGACTGACTGCAGGACGAGTGGAAGCGTGGAATGAACTTCCGGCGGTGCTGCATTTTCACAGTCCCTGCAGAAACACCAGCGCCACAACACTGACCTCCCCCAAACACACGAGCATATCGCATTTTATAGTGCAAACTAGTTGACCAGTTAAAAAAAAAACGCTTTCTTAATTTGATTCCATTTAAATAGCGTGTTTTAAAGAATAGTAAAGCTTTTACATACATTAAGTATAATGCGGGTTCAGGAAGCATTCGGATCTCGAATTAAAAACCATATAGGTCTAATTTACATGAAAGTGATTTGACGACGATGAGTTGAACAAATAAACTAGTATTAATTTAAATTGTATGATTAAAATGTTGATACAGTGGAATTTGTTCAGTGCTCAGTGTTAGTGGGTAGGCATACTATCTGTAAAATAGCCTACTGCAAACTTATTTTCCTAGGATGCATAACAGACTATAGGCCTTCAGTGGTATATTTTATACTGATATTACAATTTACAGTTTAAAGATAACGCTGGCAGTTGTTTTGTATCACGTCATTGAAGGTTTTTATTTATTTGATTATTTTTTTACCATCTTTAACCAGCAGGGGGACTCGGCACTTGCGTTAAAAATGCACGTTGTCTAAATCTAAGCACTTTTCAAACAATTTCATGGACTGCTCATTATTTAATTGATTCATGTTTATTGATCGCTTTCACAACAAGTAGTCTAACCAATCAAAGTATATCTTAACAGACAAATCTACTAAGATTATCTAAAATTCTTGTTCATGTCTGTAAGTTTAACTGGGAGGAGTTTCAATGAACCAACAGAAAGGGAACGTTTTTTAAAAAAAAAGACGAACATCTCGGCAAGTAAATAAATCACGAGTCTATTTGAAGGCTTTAAGGAGAAAATTGGAAACAAAGTCTTAGATTTATACAAGACAAGAGTATACTTCTACTGCAGGTAAACTGAAAGAGCTTTGGAGAAGAGAAGGTGAGTGAAGAATCATGCTAACAAACATGCATTTATAACCAGGACATGTTTACAGGATACAAATGAATAACGGCTGGTGAACATGTCTCACACTGGAACTCGTTTCTAATAATCGAATTTAATGTTTTCAGTATTGACTCTGAGGTCAGTAAATGGTTAGACTTTAAAAGTGAGAAGATAGTATGAAAAATAGAGAAATATTATGAGCAACACGAGTCGCCGTGCGATGGGGGCACTTAAATTTTTTTATTATATTATTTCACTTTAATGCTTAAACTATGTAAGACCATTACTTTATAAGTAAATACAACTTAAAATGTCGTCATTTACATAAATCGTATACTATTGTCACCCTTTACATCTGTCTGTGGGTTTTGCAAATATTTAACCAATGAGAAGTATTAAAAAGAGCTTGTGACCAAATCTCTTAACCCAGGATCCCCATACTGTCATTTGAGCTTGATTTTGGTAAAGTGTTAATAATATAATGGCACATGCAAGTATATAACATATAAAGCCACAATATCAAATCTGACATCACTGTATTAAATTATTAGTATTAAAATACACGGACAAGCCAGCACCACTTTTTAATTTTTTTATTGCGCGTCTAATCGTGATTCGAAATGGATTGCTGTTCGGTGACCCAAACTATTACTGCATGTGTCATTTAACCCTAAAAATGGCAAGACCATAAAGAGACATAAGAAAATGTATATATTGATATTTTCCATCAGGACTAAAATAATAGCTACAATATCATTATTATTTTTTAAATGACATTTTATTTTTTATTTTAATATTTCTAAATAAATTACTATTTATTTAGAAATATTAAAATAAAAAATAAAATGTCATTTAAAAAATAATAATGATATTGTAGCTATTATTTTAGTCCTGATGGAAAATATCAATATAATATATACATTCATATTGGTATTGTACATTAATTATTATACATTATTTCCGTAAATGCATGTCAATATTAATGTTAAGTATTATACGTATTTTAATAATTTTATGTATTTTTTTAAACATTTTTATGTATTTCACAAATCATATATATATATATATATATATATATATATATATATATATATATATATATATATATATTATCAGTATGTATATAATTTATGCACACACAATGTATATATATATATATATATATATATATATATATATATATATATATATATATATATATATATATATATATATATATTCCTTTATAGGTTTGCTCATTCTTTCAAATGTGTGATGAAGAGTCAGAGGCATTCGAATCCATGTGCAATCATTTTAATGAAGAACACAAACAGGCAGTAAACAGAGAAAGCACAGGGCTGATAACTTTACTGGGGCAGTCCAAACTCAGAGTGGTTACCAGGCAAGGGTCGTAGGCAGGCGGCAAACGTTCACAGAGTAGAATAGGGGAAGCAGGCTAGAATAGAGGAACCAGGAATACACGGAAATATGGAAGATTGTTCAGAGTTGTACGCCGTGGCAGTAACAAGACTTCACATGGAACAAAGGGGAGCGAGGTCCAGATAAAGGGGAGCTGAGTGGGAACAGGTGGCAGAGATGATGGAGATGAGACAGGGATAGAAGGAGGTGATTAGTGACGGGAGTGATGGGAAGTGAAGTCCTAGAAGTCCTAGGAGAGAGTGATCTGGTGAGGCCGGAGGAGGCGTCATGGAGCACATCGTGACAAATTGATATTTGTTCAGCATGATCATGACTATTACTGTATCAATTTTCAAGTCAATTTACTGTAGTTTTGGAGAAAAGTAAAGGAAAATTCAACACAAACATCAAAGTACATTCTAGCACTTACACCATGTCCCATTTTCAAACACCTATAAAACATTTCCCTTTATAGGTTTGCCATTTGTTTGAATGGATTACTGTACAAAGTGACCCTGACTATAACTCTATCAATTTTGTAAAGTAATTTTACCATATAGTTTTGTAGAAAATTAAAGGCAAAATCACCCCAAACATCAAAGCGCTTAGCACGTCTATTCTAGCACACCATGCACCATTTTAAAACACACTTAAAACGTTTACCTTTATATATGCTCATTCCTTCAATTGATATTTGTTTGTGAACTGGATCTCCATCTCCTGTGTATTTCTTATGGCAAATTGCACAACATCACACTGGTGTATACAAACACAATCTTCTGGCTTTGTGGTCGGGCTTCCCACCATTTCACCACATGCTGTCTCTGATAGTGGGAGCTGCAGTCAAGGTGAGAGCCCACTTTCTATGCAGACTGTCTGGGAGAGAAGTAGTGAGGTTCTGGTGGGACTCCAGAAGCAAAAACTGTGGCGAGTGATGGAACGCATTGTATAAACACTGAGGACGCACCACCCATCCGACAACGTGCGCACTGGTTACCACTCATAAGGCATCGGCTACAGATCACTGCCTGGAAAAGACAAAGGCTGTGGGAATTATAGAGGATCAGAAAGCCTGCGGGCCTCACCAGTTGCATTGTTCCCTGAGAAGGACAGTGGCTGGTGCTTCTGTGTCGACTTCAGACACCTGGATAAAATTACTATCAAGGACTCTGACCCCTGGATCGGATCGCGGGGTCCAGGTGATTCGCTTTACTAGATCTGTGTAGCCAGTATTGGCAGGTCACCCTCAGTGCTGACGCGAGAGACCGAAGATTGCCTGCACTGCTCTTCAAACTAAGAAATTATGGATTTGATCAACTGGTCTCTCAACGCAATTGACACCATCTTCTCAACGAGAGGCTTGGGTTCGGGGAAACCTGACTGCCCTGCCGGGATGTTCGCAGCTGGCTACACGATGGACGCGTGGGAGAGGTGGCGGGTCGTGTCTCTGGCGGCTCTTTCCGTGGAGGACGTTGAAGATATCTACCTATTCGGTACCATGATAACAGGTTTTCTGCTGATTGGATCGGGCATTGCCCTGGTTTATCGAGGAATTAAGAAGACGGTGACAGCTGTCCAAAGCCCCACAAGGCTGCCCGTCATGATTGAAGCGGTAGGCAGAGCTGTCAGCACTCAGACTGGGTCTATGAACCACAATATGGATAACATCATGGAGAAGCTCACAGCTTTGCAAAGGCAAATGGATCGTTTCAGAGACCAAAATGGACAAGGAGAATAGCCTGTGTAAATTGAATGCGGCTACTCGCCCGAAGACCAAACAATCCCAATCTTATCTGTTTCGGCCCCCCTCATTCAGCACTGGCCTTGGCTAAGGCCGCTGTTGGAACAACAACTCCCCCGGAAGAGCACTGCAGTGAGACGCTCTGGCGTTCCTTCCCCGACTCCCCAGACACCTGGGATTGTTGACTCTGTATGGGACCTGATCAGGGTTGTCTCCATGGCAATCTGCTGTGTATCGCTATGACAATCCTGCGGACTGAGGCATCTAGATTATGGTGCTGGCTTAGCGACTCTCTCCAGGCCTACACACACATGAACTTATATATACACAGATATGCATCCGCCCCACACCCCATCCCTCGCCTTCGCCGCTTCATACCCCCATTCTGGCAGGCGGGTCTGTGACCAGCGCCGAGAATGGCTGCAGGACCGGATGGCTGCTTCCCTGTGCTGGGTTACCTCCATCCCCCACTCCCCACCCATGTTGCAAGTCTTGTTCATGTTGTAGAGTGTACTGATTATGTGCTGATATAATGTTGCTGAGGTGTTTTTTTTCCTGTTCCCACACTGTACTCCTTACAGGAGCATAGTCTGTGGGTTGCCTTTTTTTCTCCTTACCTCTCCTCATGTCATGCTGTATTTCTTTTCCTCAATTCCCTGTCTTCCTGTCCTGTCTACCCCCTTGTCATATTGTATGTTTGTATGGACAGGTTGATGGCCAATTTAACTGGTACTTGTGACTATGTGACAATAAAGGGTTACTACTACTACTACTTCATGACAGGGACAGGCCTTTGGCAACTCAAGACCATGGTCTTTGGTCTGTGCATTGCTCCAGTGACCTTTGCACGGCTGATGGTGTGCGTGCTCCAGGGTATTCCGAGAGAGTCGTGCCTGGTTTATTTGGACAACATTTTATTGCACAGAAAAGTCTTTGAATCAGCCCTGAGTGCCCTCAACCTTGTCATGACCAGGATAGGATTCGCCACTGTTGCCGCAGTGGGGGCAAGAACAGCAGCAGTCTTTTGAAAGCTTGAAGGAGGCTTTGTGTCACACACCAGTCTTGGCTTAACAGAGGGCAACGGGCCAGTCCCATGCCCCTCTGCACTAATACCTGGTTGGTTGTCCCATAGATCACATGGCATTGGATGTACTGGGACCATTTCCACAGACCTCTAGAGGAAATCAGTTTGTGGTGGTTGCCATGGACTGTTTTCCTGAGTGTGAGCCAGGATCAAAAGGACTGGGATCATTTGTCCCTGATGGTTTTTCTCCTCATTTTGAGCAGAGAGCTGGAAACTCCATCCTCTCTGCTAATGGGTCAACCTTCAGACCAGCAAAAGCCTAGCCAGAGTTAGAATATGGTCATCAGTTACAGTCACAGCATTGAGGTATGAGTTACATAGCTACAGCTACAGCTATGAGTTTGCTAGTTGTCAGGCTTTGAAGGCAGACATTCACCAGAAACAGGCATAAGACCATCATTGTACGGGGTATATTTGTGACCCCGCCTATGAACCCCCGGCTAAAGTCGCAGAATCTAATTATGAGTAAAAGAGCGTCAAATTAGTCATAGCCATAAAAATGACAAAAATAGGTCATGTGTGTTTATTATTGTTGTTGAGATTCAATACTCAAATTTTAATTTATAACATGATAAATACTAAAATTAAGGATTTTATTGACACTACGTTATACTTTTGCGCAACAAAAAAAACGGACGCGGCCCACGCGGGCTTCATAAACATTGATTTCAATCGTCTCCGAGTTTATTTTTCGGCGTAACAACACTTGCTTATTCTTATCATTCAGTTCAGGAACTTCTTTTTGACTTATTTTCTATTAGAAAGAGTAAACAGACCTTAATATCAATCCGCACGAGCGGCAATCAGGTCAACACAATGAGAAAAAAAAGCGACTTCAGCCGGGTTCAGATGTCTGAGGAGATTTTTTTCGTGTCACCGCCAAACATTTAACTTAAGAACAGCTTATGTGTTTTGTAGCTCACTATTCTGCCAATAACATTAATTTTATTTGCGTCATATAAGTGTGAATAATATAATTCATTTGCTGGAGTAACTGTTAACTGTGTCGTTTTGACATCTGACATGGCAGCACCGAAGCATGAGCAGGAACGTAAAATAGCTGATTGCTTAAACAGCTTGTTAGATATTAATCTCGGTGAAATTCCCCAAATTACGATTTAAGGGGTTATAGCGGATTATTTTCTGGAGGATAATGGTGATGATGAACAGGACACATTCTTTGACGAAACTGACGAGGAATTTGACGGTAAATTTTTCTCTCTTTTTTTTAATGCTGAATATGTAAGTTAATATACTGTCAGTGTTCAACCAATGTAATGCTAACACAGAATTCATCCTGTGATGCAAATATATAGTGGATTTAAATGTTTATTACATTTGTTGGTTGGAATTGAGTCAGTTTAAATTAATTACGTTTACGACATGATGTTTATTTGTTTGATTACACTCTGAATTGAAGCCATAGCCATAACTTACCTTTTTCTTGTCCCTATGCCCTCCCCTCAATTAATCCAATCCAGTCTGATATTTTCATATAAAATGCTTCATTATCCATTTTAAATGTGTATTTAAAATTGATAAATCCCCCCGCCCCCCATGTTTAGTTCTCCATTTGGGTCTCTTGCTTTGAATTGAAAAAATTCTCCTTGTTTTTTCAGGCAGTGACCAACATGATGAGGACGAGCCCAGTTTTGGTGATTGAACCTCAAGCTATTAGTCTGGCGAATCTGAAGAGGGAACACCAACAAGAAGAATTTGCTTCTAATGCTGGAAGTCCAGATGTGAAACTGAAAATAAGTTTCTCTTGTAACTGCAAGTATTTCAATGCTGAAAAGTGTTCTTCATTTTTCAAGGAGGGAGAGTTGCTGTCACTCAGGATGAGTCATTTGGAGATGGACAATACTGTACTTGACATGGTAGTTTGATCTGTTAAAGGGATAGTTCACCCAAAAATTTGAATTCTGTCATTATTTACTCAGCCTCATGTTGTTCCAAA
Source organism: Chrosomus eos (assembly GCA_036326025.1). Classification (NCBI taxonomy): domain Eukaryota; kingdom Metazoa; phylum Chordata; class Actinopteri; order Cypriniformes; family Leuciscidae; genus Chrosomus; species Chrosomus eos. The sequence continues at coordinate 88,397 of JAZAVI010000400.1, read as the reverse complement.
CCGGTATGAGTTTATTTCTTCTGTTTAACACAAAATAAGATATTTTAAAGAATGCTGGTAACCAGACAGTTGGCGGGACCAATTGACTTCCAATGGGAAGTCTTCCCCCTACTATAGAAGTCAATGGGTGCCGTCAATTGTCTGGTTACCAGCATTCTTTAAAATATCTTATTTTGTGTTAAACAGAAGAAAGAAACTCAAACTGGTTTGGAACAATATGAGGCTGAGTAAATAATGACAGAATTTTAATTTTTAGGTGAACTATCCCTTGAATTTTTGTTTGTTTGTTCTTTTACTCCAGATTTACTCAATGGTACACCGTGGCACAGTAAGAGAATGAGATTTTCTGCCGAAATGTTACATGTTAATTAATTGATATTGATATTATATTTGCACTGATATTTCATTTTACTAATAAAGTTATACAAATCATTCAACTGGATTGACATGGTAATTGTTGCTACAATCAAGCTCTTGTGGTACCCCCATTCGTTTCAATGTTTTTATGCTTTTAGCTTTTTGGACATGCGCATCATAATAAATAGGCCTGTTTTACAAAACTTTAAGAATTTTCCCAAAAATGTGTCATATATCACTAAAAAAGGGAGAATCTCAGCTTCAATGTGGTATATGGCACATATGGAGGATAATTATGGATCAAATGTGTTGCAGTTTTAAAAATAAGCTTTTTTTTTTAATTGGAATTTCTCCAAAACATGATTTTCTGAGCCCGAAATTCAGCAAATCTTTGACATAGCCTTACTCAGTCAATATTAAAGATATCAAGGTTATATTTTCACAGAATGTTCTTCACATTATGCAGGATGATTTTATGTAGAAAACAGTGAATCACAAAAAAATGACTTTAGCTGGGTTTTCACAGGCAGGGTCACATTTATGGGGACATATTTATCCCGGATAACTGGTATGGGTCTATGGCCCTAGGAGCCAGAAGGGACATTCGCCTAAACTGGATTGTGTCTGGGTAGGACCCTGTTAGGTGGTAAAGAGGCTTGGAGAGTCCATTTACCATGTTCAGAAGAGGCCTGAGTGACAGACTGTGGTCTTCCATCGGGACAGGATGGCCCCATATTTATTTATTTATTTATAAACATTTATTCAAGGATCAGCCCCATGAGATGAAACATCTCGTTTTCATGGGGGTCCTCAGTAACATTTCCAAACAATAAAGAACAGTAAAACAACAGAATAGTTACAATATACAAGATACAAAACCTCAACGCACACACACACACACACACACACACACACACACACACACACACACACACACACAAGCTCTCACTATCCTAGATGTGTATATTTCTACATATAAACACATTCATACACCCATAGATAACATGACATCTATTCAAGCTAAATCCGAAATATTAGAAACATAGACAAGTATTCTGAAGATGTGTTAACAAAGCAGTTCGGAACAGAGGAAAAGACGTAAGCGAGCGGATGGATGCAGGAAGGCTGTTCCAGGCACGAGGAGCTTTAACACGAAAGGCATATTTCCCAATTTCTCTCTTAGCTCTAGGGACAGTAAAGAAGATCTGTTCGTTGTGACGTAGATTATGTTGTGAACTGTAAGGCACTAAATACTGCGATAAATAATATGGATATTGAAAATAAATGCATTTAAATATAAGCAAAAACCAATGATATTGTCTTCTGGCTGAAGGTGCAAGCCAGGACAGCTGGTCATACATCACACAATGATGTGTCCTATAAGGGCAGCGAAGGACGAATCGGCACAGACTGTTGTATACCACATCGAGAGAGTGTAGACAAGCGGCAGTTGTGTTAGCATATATAATATCTGCATAGTCCAGTATAGGTAGCAACAACTGAGAAACTATTCTTCTCCTAACCTGAAAATTAAAGCAGTCTATCGATTGGTATAATGTTCTAAGACGAAAACTAAGTTTGTTGTTAAGCGAATGTATATGAGCTTTGAATGAAAGATCATTTTCTAGCCAAACACCGAGATATTTAAATTTTTCAGTTGACTCTAAAGGAGAAGAATCCAAAAAATGCAAATTAAGATTATTTCTTTCTTTCTTCTGGAAAAGCATACAGTAAGATTTTGACTTATTCAACAGAAGTTTATTAAATGACAACCAGTGTTGGACAGAATCAAAGTCACCCTGTAATGAGTAATTTATGTCAGAAATATTCAATTTGGAGCAATATATAATTGTATCATCTGCATAAAGATGAATGTCACATCCAGAACAGCAAAGTGGCAGGTCATTAATAAAAATGGAGAATAACAAAGGCCCAAGTGAAGAACCCTGAGGTATGCCTTTATCTATACCTGTAAAATTCGACTGACTACCCCTAAAGGACACACACTGGTGGCGGTGATGTAAATATGAATTAAACCAGAGAAGAGATGAACGGGAAAGGCCAATTGAGTATAATTTATCCAAGAGCAGATAATGATCAACTAAATCAAACGCTTTTGTAAGATCTAAGAAGATGGCACCGGTACTCATATTGTTATCAAAACTAGAGAAAATATCATTCGTGAATTTCAAAAGAGCAGTGGTAGTTGAGTAATGTTTCCTGAAACCTGACTGGCATTGAGATAGTAAGTTATTATCAGAAAGATAGTTAGATAATTGATCGAAAATAATTTTCTCAAAAATCTTCACAATACTGTTAATTATTGAGATAGGTCTATAATTGTTGATATTTTGGGTGTCCCCTCCTTTATGCAATGGAATAACTTTGGTATACTTCCATGCCAGAGGCACTTCATGGGTTAGAAATGACAGATTAAAAAGCTCTGCCAATGGAGAGGATAGGACATGTGAAGAAATTTTGATAAACTTACCCTCAATGCCGTCAGGGCCCGGTCCACTGCTAGAGGATAGCTTGCTAATGGCCAGCTGAACATCAGCCAAGCTAGTCTGTCGAAATGTGAAAGAGCTGTCGTAGGGCTGAGAATTAAGAGTTGGCCCTTGGTGAAAGAACGATGACTGTACCTGAGGTGTTTGAGCAAAATGCAAACTAAATGCATTTGAGATAACAGCTGGATCATTCACAGTTGCATTATTAATTATCATATTACTGCTGGTACTGTTCGACTTGTCGATTAAGGTATTCATTTTTCTCCAAAATTGTTTCGGATTATTGAAGTCATGTGACAAACTATTTCTGTAATAATTGGCTTTAGCATTTCTTGTTTGAGTTGTGCACGTGTTTCGTAGCCATTTGTATTCCTCCCAATCATTAAGAAGTTTAGTTTTTTTATGTTTATCCCACGCCCTGTCCCTCTGCTTAAACAGACTGATAAGTTCCCCATTTACCCAAGGTAGGTGATGACCTTTAACCTTAATAGTAGTCCATGGGGCATGCTTATCGATAACTTGCACAAATTCAGTATAAAAAAAATTCCAGGCAGCTTCCACGTCAGGAATTAGGCTAAATCTATTCCAATTTATCCTTCTCACATCATTAATAAATAAATCACTATTAAATAATTTCATATCGCGGATCCGAATAAATTTTGGAGAAAGATGGGGAGTTGAAATTTTCCAAGTGCAATATATGATAGAATGGTCACTAAAACAATCCGAGAGAACACCTGATTTGTTTATTCTGTTGGGATGTGTGACTAATATCCAGTCAAGAAGAGATTTGCAACTTGGACTGATTCTAGTTGGTTCTTTAATAATTTGTGTAAAATTCGAACCATTGAACATGTTGCGTTCCATGAGAGTTCCCGGATCAGACCAGTCTAAATTGAAATCCCCCAGCAGGATAATTTCAGATGAATCACCAAATGATGAGACAGTGGCTAGGATATTACGAACAGACTCTAGCTTGGAAGATGTTGGTGGCCGATATATGTTGCCAATTATTAATTGCTTATTTGCATGAAGAATAACCTTAACAAAGATACCTTCAAATAGCTCAGGTTTCACTTTAGGAATAATTAATTGTGATTTCAAATTTGATGAAATATAAGTGGCAACCCCACCTCCCCTAGATCCTCTATCAAGCCTGTATAAGATGTAGTTGTCCAGTTTAACATTGGAGTCTGCTATATTTTCATTTAACCAGGTTTCAGATAAAGTTATGATATTAGGATTATTGTAAACAAGCCATGCCCTTAATTGATCAATCTTAGGAACTAAACTGCGAATGTTTAAATGAATTACATTAAGACCTTTGCCCATTGATCACAACTTGAAAAGCAAATGCCAGAATAGAACCAACTGGACATGTCTGATTTACAACGAAGATAGTGAATTGGGGTAGGGAGAATATGAGAGCAAACCACACAAGGAGAATATGAGAGCAAACCATCATGCAAACCACACACGCACACACACACACACACACACACACACACACACACACACACACACACGCACACAAAGATGAACAAAAATACGATCTTGCATAGAAACAAAGCAAAAATATCAACAACTCAAAAGATTGTCCTTTACTCGCTCCCCCACGAGTAACACTACTGAGCATAAACAATCCTATTAATTTATTATGTTTGACTAGATAAATAGAAGAAAATCACAAAAAAATTTTACAAGTTGACTCTTAGTGCTATAGAACAACAAAACAGCATATTAATACCAAATATAAATTAACAAGCCTCCAAGCCGTCAATATTAAGGCCGATAATTAATCAGAGTTCGAAAAATCAAAATCAGGTCGCACCTGTAGAGGTCTCTTTTTTAATGGAATGACGTCAAGCACTGAACAACGCGTCATACCATACATTCGGAAGTAAACAAAACTAACATGACAACAGTCAAGGCAAAATTGAGGTCTCATTTTCCGAGTTGAGTAAGTCAAAAGAATCAAGAAACTTAGACGCCTCACTTGGCATAGTAAACAGGTTTTGGTCGAATCCTTTTGTCAACTTGATGGTGGCAGGATATAGCAGGAAAGCTTGAAATCCCAAGGTACGAGCCCTATTCATTATAGGGAAGCACGGACGTCTTCGCCGAGCGGTGACATCGCTATAGTCTGCAGCAAAGCGAATTGTTTGGCCTTCTACTGTCACCGGTGACTTCCTTGCGAATCCTAAGATCCGATCTCTGTCTATGAAACGAAGACAGTTCAGGATCATGGTCCGCGGTGGAGCAGGAGCCTCGCGCAAGGGACCAACACGATGTACTTGTGTGAGCTCCGGAGGATTGGTATGCAATTCAGGGAACCATTTGAGAAGACTACGTACCAGGTAAGCCAAAGCCTGATCTTCTTCCACTCCCTCTTTCAAATTTATAATTCGGAGATTGTTCCTCCTACTCCGGTCTTCCATCGAAACAAGTTTCTGTTGAAGTTTCTCCATAGTATCTTTTTGTGCAGTAGTAGCTTCCTCTACTCGCTTCATTCGAATTTGTAGAGAGGTTGTAATCTTGCGCTGGGATTCCAAATCTTTGGAATGTGAATCAAGTGTCATTTTGATAGAATCCAGCTGATTTTCCAGACGTTCAAAACGGCCTCTGGCATTTAAGTCGGCTTCGGCAAAAAACTTATGCAAAGTTTCCTCCAGCGACGCCATAGTCAGTTCGACACACGAGGTAGTGACAACGTTTTCAGCCTGTAAATTCGCCGATTCTTTTGTGTTTACCCTTTTCGCAGGCATGATCAGAAGACATATAGCAAAGATTCAAAAGACCATAATATAGATTCTACGTTTGGAGATCTTAATTTGATGTTGATTTGATGTTTTGGCAGTTAAACGCAGGGAGAGCTGTGAGCGACTATGCCTCTATTCCGCCATCTTGATTGTAGCAGGGAGAAAAGCAACCTTTCAGGAGCAGAAGACCATGGCAGACAGCTGACGGAACCCATCCTGCGCACAGAGGAGCTGAAGATGCACCATCGGGCAACGGGTGGGAACCTCAGCGGGCTGTGAAGAGGAAGTCCCTTTGATCCGGGCTCCTGGGGGAGCATGCATCGCCGGGAGGGTCTGGGGTTCTTTTGGGTCAGTCTGGGTTGGGGGCACCTTGGACCTGAATATCTCACAATGAGCCCTGATCATTGTTTGAGTGGGGGAAGACATAGTAGAGGAAGCAGCCATATCATTCCAGATGTGGAGTACTTGCCGACTACCCTCTTGAGGCCTGTGCTTCCTGCAATTGCCCCACAGCAGACCCCAAGAGTAAAGACTGGATCACGGCTTCGGCCCAGGGAGGCACTTCGAGTGCCACAGCATTTTGGAGGTGTCTGGGAGGGAAATAATTATATGGAGGGGCAAGGTGCATGCATGGGAGGCAAGAAGTGTTGAAGTTAGCTGTTTGGAAAAATAGATGGGCTCTTTTGTGTTTTATTGTTTTTGGGAAAGTTAGGACACCTCCTGATACCCATGTTTAGGAAATCGTTTAAGAAATAAACTGCGGCCCTTTGGGTGTTTGTAAACTGGATCTTCGACTCCTGCCTATTTCTTCTGGGAAATTGCACAACGCCACAATATTAATTAACCAATTATTGGAGGATTTACTTAAAGATCCCTCAAACTATAATATTTATCTCATTACACATATGGCATACTTTTATATAGGGTTGTGGGAGTGCTGGATGATTAGTGTAGAAGGCAGATTATGTATAGACAGTTTACATTGTTTTTGGTTTAAGTTAATTAATATTACAAGATTACCATTCATTTAGTATATTTCTATACATTTCTATAAATTTAAATAAATATGTGTCCTCTTCTGATGTCTGTCTTCAGAATGGAATCAGTGGGAATGAATGTGATTGAAACAGCAGCTCTTGGGAGACCCTTTCAGGTCGGCATGCTGTACGACTGCAGAAAAGATGCATTAATACCAGGTGAGTTTTAGTCAAATCAGTCTAGAAATAAAAATGAATGCCTGTAGTTTGCCTTGAAATGCCTTTAAATTATATTTGAGACAAATAAATCATAAACAATCGTGAGCAAACATGACATTTTCACTTTCATTGTCTTAAACTTTATTAATAAATATCAGAATTAGTTTCAGATGTGAAATGTAAATCTAATAAATTCATATTTGTCTATTACAGGTATTAGACTTTGGAATAAAGAGCAGCTGCAGCAGAATATTTGTGCTCATTCCCAAATTAATACAGATTTCCATGTCACATCTTCAGACTCCATTCAGGACAAATCTAAATTACTGAATATTGATGGTGGACTGAAACTGAGTTTTTTAGGTGATCTCATCCATGTTAGTGGAGCAGCAAAGTATCTTAAAGACACCAAGATGTCATTCAAACAGCAGAGACTGACTCTACATTATCATTCAACCAGCAGGTTTGAGGAACTGACCGTGAATCATTTGCCTTCTGGAAATATTCCTGACGATGATAATGACATTGCCACACATGTAGTGACAGCAATACTGTATGGAGCAGATGCCTGCTTTGTGTTTGACAGACAAGTTTCTTCAAATGAGAACATAAAATCAGTAAAAGGAGAAGTAAAAGTGGCCCTTGAGAAACTGCAAGGCATCATTTCAGTGGGTGCAAATGCTGATCTAAGTGTGAATCACAGTCAGCAAACTGCAGTCAAAAGTTTCACATGTACATTTTATGGGGACTTCCAGCTACCGTCTAACCCGACATCTTTTGAAGATGCGTTAAAGGTTTTCACTAATCTGCCAAAACTGCTGAAAGAAAACCAAGAGCTGGCGGTTCCTCTGAGAGTTTGGCTTTATCCTCTGGACAAACTTCACTCAAGAGCTTCAAAACTTCATAAAGACATCAGCATGGATCTGATCACACAGATAGAATCAGTGATTGAGAGTTTAACTACAACTGAGATGAAATGCAGTGACCTAATAGAAGACTCTCCAGCTCTGACATTTGCTGCATTTCATGATCAAATTCAGCAAATGAAAAACAACTGCTACGCGTACAAGTTGAGACTCGTGAAGACACTCGGCTCTCTGCTGCCAAACATCCGTGGAGACGTGATGAAGGAAACTGCACTGAATGATCTTCTACAAGAACATGATAAATCTCCGTTTAGAGGAAGTAATCTTGCAGAATGGCTGAATGAGAGAGAAAGAGAGTCTGATATTATTAAATCAGTCCTCAGACAGCTGAAGGATGCTGGTGCACAGGTGGAAGTCAACATAGATGTAATTATGATGGATCTGGAGGTTAAGAATCTTGTCAGTTATACATTTACATCATTGGACTGGTCAGATGTGCTTCTTCGTCAACAAACTGCTTATCTAAATACTTCAACAGAAAGAGAAACTGATCCGAAGAGCCCTGATTCAAAGCAAAAGTCTTGGCTCACTCCTAATGTCAGAAAGTTCTTGAGGAACAACTTGGAGATATTTAATAACTTGACCAAATCAAAAGACTGTAAACCAGCCAAGTTCATTGTGTCCTCTAGAGAAATGGAGAATAATCCAGGTTCTTGCATTCTCCTGTATGAACATGGATGTGATGAAGCTGTTTGCTTTACTCCTCCATCCACACCAGCCTGTCCAATCACTGAAGAGGTCAGAGGTCAGAGTGTGGTTCTGAAGGTTCCTCCATCATGTCCTGGTACAGAGGAGCTCAGATTACTGTATAAACCGAAGCAGGACACAGTCTGGACATCTGAACCTGTGTTGAAGGATCAAGACACAGTTACTCTGACTGATCTGAGACCAGGAACCGAGTATGACATCAAGTGTGCAGCGGTGGGGAAACTCAACTACACCAGAGACAGTGATGTCATCCATCTAAGGGTCATAGAGAAAAAGCTTATCATGGCAACAGATTCTGTCATTGAAAATCTGAGTTTTACCGAAAACAAGTGCAGTGAACTTTTGCAAGACACCAGGATAACCAGATTCAGTTCATATCACAAAAAGATTGAAGATATGAGGCGCAATTGCCAAATCTACAGACAAGATTTCTATAAGACAATTCATTCACTGATCCGGTCCGTTCAAGCCTGTGAAGAAGAAACTTGTGCTTTGATCAATCTTCTACAAGCTCACAAGGAATCTCCATTTAACACACAGGATCTTATGGAGTGGATAAGAGAGAAAGAGAAAGAATTAAATACAGTTGGGGAATTTCTTCAACAATTGTTGGACTTGGGGGCTGAAGTGAACACAAGTTTAGATACAACTTTGTCTGATATTAAGGTGGATAATGTGGTTTGCTACATGTTTAGTTCCCTTGAGCAGCAAGACAAGCTGCTTTCTCAACAAGAAAACTACCTGAAAACTCAAACAGTGTGGAATAATCCAGAAACGTCTCCTCATGCTTTGACGTGGCTCACTGGAACCATCAGGGAGAAAATGAGAGAAAAAATAATCATGTTTAAGGAGCTGATGACGTCACACAACAGTCAGTCCACTAAATTTATTATTTCCTCACAAGACCACAAAAATCATCCAGGTTCTTGCATTCTCCTGTATGAACATGGATGTGATGAAGCTGTTTGCTTTACTCCTCCATCCACACCAGCCTGTCCAGTCACTGAAGAGGTCAAAGGTCAGAGTGTGGTTCTGAAGGTTCCTCCATCATGTCCTGCTACAGAGGAGCTCAGATTACTGTATAAACCGAAGCATGACACAGACTGGAGATCTGAACCTGTGCTGAAGGATCAAAACACAGTTACTCTGACTGATCTGAGACCAGGAACCGAGTATGACATCAAGTGTGCAGCGGTGGGGAAACTCAACTACACCGTAGACAGTGACGTAATCAAAGTTACTACAGAGGTATGAAGAAATATGTTAAGTAAATGGTTGATTAGAGACATATGGAGTTTTATGAGAGTGAGTTATGAGGTATATTTTGCCAATGTTTTCATCTTATCAGGTGTTAATTAGAATAAAATGTGTTTTCCAGCAAAGTACATGGAACAGAGCAGTTAAGGGTGAGTCATATACTTTTTATCACTTATTTTATCACTTTTTTTTCTGTTAACCATAATAAAGATCAGAATAATGACACTTTAGAATAACAGTACATGAATAATCATGTACTACACTCTTAAAAATAAAGGTGCCAGGAAGAACCAAAAAGGGGGTTTCACCAGTAGCACCTCATTGCAGTACACGAGATCCGGGGGCGGAGTCGGATCCAGATTAAGGGGTGGGGTTGGGTAGGTTTAGGGGTGGGTTTAGGGATAAGGGGTGGAGCTGGGTAGGTTTAGGGGTGGGTTTAGGGATAAGGGGTGGAGCTGGGTAGGTTTAGGTATGTAAGGTGGGAGGAGTCGGATCTAGATCCGACTCCTCCCCGTGGATTTCATGTTCTGCAGTGAGGACCATCTCGGTTTCACAGCGATGCCATAGAAGAACCTTTTTTGGTTCCCCAAAGCACCTTTCACTGAAAGGTTCCTTGAAGAACCATTCTCAAAGGTTCTTTAAAGAACCTTTAACAGTTCTTCATGTCACTTTATTAGGTTCTTTGTAGAACCATTTATGAAAAGGTTTTTTGACACCCATGGTAAACAAACATCACTAAGCAAAATGATGTCCAAAAGACGTCTTTTCAACGTCTTTGTCACAAAAGTCGGACGTTGAAAATACGTCCACTGAGGAGCCAGAATGAAAGTTTTTATGACGTCTTTTTTTGACGTTTTCTGCACGTCCGATATAGACGTTCATGGAGTCTCTTCGTACAAGTTTAAAAACTAGTTCAAATGTGGTCATTGTGTGACAGCAATAGTCAAAAGTAATTATGTCTAAATGAGACCATAAATGATGTAAAAAATATGTCCACAATGACCACATTTTGCTTAGTGATATTTGTTTACCATGGGTGTCAAAAAACCGAGATGGTCCTCACTGCGGAACATGAAATCCACGGGGAGGAGTCGGATCCAGATCCGACTCCTCCCACCTTACATACACCTAAACCTACCCAACTCCGCCCCCTAATCCCTAAACCCAACCCTAATCCTACCCATCTCCACCCCTTGGATCATGATCCGACGACTCCTCGTGGATCTCATGCACTGTATTGAGGTGCTACTGTTAGAGCGAGCGAAACAGCGATGCGTTACTTCAAGTTTCATTCGTCTAATAAACTGACCTGTGTGAGTATTAATTCAGCACTTGCGTGTAGTTCGGTAGAATGAAATGTCCTTATTCCTTTATATCTGCGGGACTCGCGTTCTGTGTGGCGCTGGTATAACGATACGTCTCTCATTAGCAATCGCGCCCTGCTTCATACCACAGTCATGTTAAAAACATCAATGTATTCACTCATCCATTAAAGATCCATCAGCTTGACGACCAGATCCATAATTCAGCTTAATGCGGAATATATGTCATCAATATACACCTTTGTTATTGTAAGAGGTTAGCGACCCCTGGTGGCGAAAAATCCTGCATATTGTACCTTTAAAGTAACACTAAGTAGTTTTTTCAACCTTCATAATATATTTCCAAGACCCTTGTGATGGTACATCGACTTAAAATAAGTTAAATGACTCGTCTGCCATAGCCTGACGTGGTCTGTGTCGCTTTTACTGGCACTATGTAACTTCGGGGTTCGGGTAGGTACCCGTGCACAAAAAGAACTACAAAATTCGACTGCTTTACGTCAAGCGCTAGAATAGTCATTATTTCGTTTTTCTTCGTTTCTGATGTCGCAATACATCATCCTTTCATGAAATCATGTAACATACTCTACCTTGTCTGTGGACATCGTTCATTCTAAAGCCGGTGCTGGATAAACAGCGAGTGTGCGTGCGACGGTAGGCTAGATTATTTACGACAGCGGTAATGGACAATTTTGTTTCCAACCAGTAGGGAGACCGAAGAGGAAAATTTACTTGGTGTTACTTTAACAAGCAGAATCACTGAAGGAGAAAACCGGAATTTCACCATTATGCTGATCGGTATTTGTTTTAATTGAAAAAGAGGGTTCTCTGCGCTTCTGCAACCCACAACAATCCGGTGCAACCAGGGCAGAACAGAACAAAGGAAACAAAAAGGAGTCGCTGGTGCAGCACAGATGTCTTCTGGTTAATAAATTTATTTAAGATGCATAACAATGACATAGTGTATTTAATTATGCTTACATGTTTAAACAGGCCAATCATAGTTCCCCTGCATCACTGAAATTTGGGGGAATTGAGAAAATTACACCCCCACCCAGAGGTGGTGATAATATCAAGAAACTTCTATGCAGGAAAGCGTTTTGGATTCATACACTTAACACACTTGAACCTTTAGGTCTAAATGAAGAATTGAGCTTATCATGCTTTCTCTAAACATTTAAGCATAATTAAATACACTATGTAAGACTAAGACACTTCGATTCTCATTGTATTGTGAACATTTTATGTTTTTTACTTGTGTGTGGGCACTTGCTCTTTAATGAATGATTTGTGAATGTGGGACCTTGGTTTAGATAGGTGTGTCTTTGGGTGGCTTACGCCCCCTTTATGCACAATCACACCTGTTGATGATCCTTATTCAAGGTGCTATATCCCAGCTAGCAGGGAACGTTCTCAGAACATTGGCTAACATTTCCTATTTGGTTAATGTTTTAAAGAAATGTTCAAAGAATGTTTTAAGGATGTTTTCTCATTTCAAATAATGTTTCTATAAGGTTAAATGTAAACTAAGATATAACGTTTTAACTGTAACATTATGAGGATGTTTTGGGAAAGTTGTTGAGATAAAAGATTATACAATGTTCCATAATAACAAAGGAGGAACATTATCAAATCACCATTGCCTAAGTCACCATTGTGGTGATCAGTGTTTGCTTTACTTGGGCTCTTGACCCTTAAATTATTAACTTTAGATTTTGTTTGGCTGTTGTAGCTGAGTTGTAACTGCCACATGAACAAAGAGAATGGTGTTCAGGTGGTGATGGTTATGTTTAGCCGTAATCACTAAACATCATTTACATTTAGCAGATGCTTTTAACCAAAGTGACTTACAACAGAGGACTACAATTTAGACAATTAGGTTTACCTTGTTGATTAGAGCAGCCTGGTGATTCTACAGCATACAATTTGTAGCATTTTCTATAGAATCCTAAATTTTATTAATATTTATGTTCAAAAGATTTAGATTTGTTTTATTAAGACACACAGACATCAAGATTCAGCCTGTGAATCTCAACAATGGTGACGATAATAAACCATGTTGCAGTGCATTCTGGGTGCCACCAATCAAAACTCATTCATGGCTCCCATCATGCATTGCAGTTTGAATAAATTATGATCTGAACTGTCCTTTTCCTAATTAAATATTTCATTTGTCACCGTTGTTGAGATTCATAGACTCATGCTTGATGTCTGTTTGTAATTTCACAATTTTTTTTTTCTCAGAACAATGTAGCGACAATGACTATTTTTGGGGAAATATTAGCTTAACCCTTAGGGGTCGAAAACCGCGTCCACGCGTTTTGCTGGATTTTTTCCTTATCAGTGCAAAAGAGAATCAAATTACTCTGTTGATTTTGATCTTAAATATAAGTGTTGTACATCATTAGATCCTGTTAAGTTTCTATTTTTTTTGTGGATACTCACAATAAAAACAAAGTGTTGTGCTTTTCGTCAAATAAAGAAAAATAAACATGATGCGCGTTTTAACTTGTCTCTGTCAGTGAGGTCCGTTCTGAAACGCGTCCGAAATATTAACTGTAACTATCTCAATACTTGTCACAGAGATACGAGATATGTCTCTTTATGAAGCTGAGATTCTCTTCTTTTAAATGAAGTAATTTATTTAAAATATATATATTTACAGTTTATGTAATCCGTTTGAAACAAAGGAGAGTTACAGTTTTTTCGCTCACCCTTCATTATAGTTAATCAGGTGAGCCCGCCACACCCCCAGCGCTTTTGACATGGTAAATCTATGCATCACACGCGGCACGCCCCCCGATCAATGCCAAACACAGATTCTTCATCAGAGATTCACAGATAGTTCATCGCGTTTTAGGGATGGAAGCACGCTAACGTTACTCCTTCAGAGGATTATGGACAAATGGGAATAATTCACCTTTTTCTCAGTGGAATTTGAAACTCAGACGAAGAACGTTCCATTTTGAAGAACGAATTAACCCCGAGGATTCAAGTTCGGAGTAAGTTGTTTATAGTGTTTTATAATTCCTTTTCTGATCATAGAGCTCAAATGCATTTTCATATTTTGCATAGTAATTACCTCAACACAACATTCGTGTAGCAGCTAGGCCTATACGCTCGTGTAAACTTTTTAAATAACTGCTTAGGTTATAATGATTTCGTGAAATATATCGATCTGCGAGTGTTGTTTGAGTTCTTCTGTGGTCTAGTGGTTAGATCACTTGCCAACCGTGTCAGAGGGTACGGGTTCGAAACTGCCCCCGGCATATTTTTTTCTCTCATCAAAACCGAATATGTTCATCAGTGGTACAGTCTATATCAAGCACACACGTATATAGGACACCCGTTTGTGTGCGTTTTATTTTGTGATTTCACCGGAATGAATAGTGTCCGCAATGGCAATAGATTGAAGAGCACGTCTTAAGAGCGAGTGAAGACTGCGCGTGCGCCGCCACAAGAGACTGTATCCATGACACTGATAGCAGGACACGAGCGCTCAGCTTGAGTTCAAAAACAAAACATTTTAGCTCTAGATCTCTTATTTAAGAGCGGACTAAATGAATGCTCTGCTAGTTAACTAGGGATGTTTTATTTGTATTAGGTACAGCCGTTCATTGAGTGTATCAGTAAATGCGTGCGGTCTATATGGGCCATAAACAGATACTCGCGGTTACGCGGTCTACCCATCAATAGATGTTTCTCTGTCCATCAACAAATACATTGTGCATCTATTATCATAATTGTCCATCAGTTTACTTTGGATAATGTGCTAAGAGTTTTTTGCTTTTGTTTTGTTGTGTTTACATCGTCACCACCATCAGTCTTCAGAAATCATTCTGATATAATTTTTTTTTTTTAAATCAATGTTGTAAACAGCTGTGCTGCTTAATTTTTTTTAACCTGTGATAGTTTTTTAGGATTCTTTGAATGCACTTTTTTTTTAATTTATATAACCACTATATAAGCAATATTTTTTATATATATAATAAAATTATATATATATGTTTTTATATATAAAAAACAAGTTTGGTCTTTTTATGTTTTTTTTTTTTTTTTGAAAGGAAGTGTTAAGTGATATGAATGACTTTAAGTCTTTATGTTCTTAGGAAAGATTTCTATTTTGAATAAATGCTGTTCTTTTTAACTTTTTATTCATTAGTGAATCATTCTTAGTTCAGGCTGCCTCACAGCACCTTGATGGGCCATTAGTCATTGGGGGAGTGTCTTTAGTCTTCCCAGGTGTAAATTGCATTAATATTCATGGGCATTAACACTCCCACGCATACAGCACTGCTGACCCAAAAACTGATGTAAGAAATTCAAATCGTTATATTGATCTTTCTGAAAGAGTGGTCAGAATGATTTTCACTTCATTTTGAAGTAAAAATTCTAGCCTACAAGAATAGTAACTCAACAGTATTGTTTACAACTATTCAGTATGTGTTAAATGGCCTTATTGCGGTGACATTTTTTTTCCCAAAACGTACTAACCACGCATATTATTTTTTTTCTATAAAATGCAAACATGTACATCCATTTTGCTCACATATTATTGTAGCAGAGTTTGTGCTGAATACAGCAAATTTATATGTTGGCAAATGGTATGTTTTAAGTAGCTGAAATAAGCACAAATGTCAGGGCATACCAAAACACCGAAAGAGCCCCAAAACAGCTCAGACCCCTAAGGGTTAAATGGGGAATAATATTCATCAGCTGATGAATATGCATTACGACTACACAAATTAAACTATACCAAATAAGGAATAGGCTAGACCTCACCGTATATGAATAATTAACACGATTTTTCGTAGTAATTATTAATATAGGTCGGCAAAATATTATCAGTTATCAGGATAAATTTTCAAGTGATTCAAATTTAATTGTTATGCACTGTCCGTTTACCTGGCCTATAAACATCAAAATTATCCTTCCTGTGGCCACCAGAAATGATATTTTCGTGTAAGGCACTTTAGATATTTTAATATAAATCAAGTAGAGCTTTGTAACATAAGATCGGTATTTTCATTGACTTCAAGTTTATAACAATGAGACAGATTCAATTCAAAAGATTATAGAGTTTAATAAAGCAAACTAAAGATTACATGAACTACTTAAATCACGCAGGAGTAAATATGCATAGCAAAACAAACAATTAACAAAAACGATTGCAATACAAAATATTAAGAGAGAGAGAGAGAGAGAGAGAGAGAGAGAGAGAGAGAGAGAGAGAGAGAGAGAGAGATGAGGGAGTGTGAGAGAGATGGAGATGAGAGAGATGAGATGATCTTCAGTTCAAACAGTTCAATCATGAGACCCCAAAAGGCTTAATCAGATGTTATAGACAACCTTAAAACGTACTCGGTTACTAACGTAACCTCGGTTCTCTCTAGAGAGGGAACGAGTACTGCGTAATATCTTACGCTATGGGGAAACACTCTTTCCTCGAGATATTGAAGCCAAAAATTATCCTTAATTTTTTTAATCATGCAAAACGCTTTTGCAGCAGCAAGCAGACAAGGGCGAAACAGCTCGCGCGCCCATTGGCTGCCTCGCTGGAAAAGCTGCAGCCTATCGAGTGAAGGCACTGCGTGACGTAATGACGAATGAAGACGCTTCGCGCTCATTTCGTCATGTCCCGCCAGTATAGGCGTGGTCTCACCCTATAAATACCCCTCGATAGCTGTATTTCTCTGATTTTGTACACCGAAGCGAACCAGAGCATAGTTCACGCACGGCAAGATACGCAGTACTCGTTCCCTCTCTAGAGAGAACCGAGGTTACGTTAGTAACCGAGTACGTTCTCTTACGAGAGTATCTCTCGTACTGCGTAATATCTTACGCTATGGGGACCCCATACAAAACGCCGTGCGGACAGGGATCCAACACCAGAGTCCCGGGGCAAAGCCCGGGGCACATCTAGTGCATAATCACCATAACTCACATAGAGTAGAGGAGGAGAGGCTAAAGCATCACTCCTTTATAAAGTCCCGTAGGGACACTGACCCGTAAGGGCAACATAGCCGCATTGGCGGCCAATAAGCCCGAAGTTCAGACCGCCAAAAGCTTAGCTTGTAGGGCGGGCACCTCCAGGTTATAGTACTTGATAAATGTCGACGGCGAGGCCCAGCCCGCAGCCGTACAGATATCCTGCAGGGAGACCCCGCTATACCATGCCCACGACGAGGCCACGCCTCTCGTGGAGTGCGCTTTGACACCCAATGGGCACCGTAGGCCCTTGGAAGTGTAAGCCAGCGCTATGGCATCCACTATCCATCTGGATAGGCTCTGTTTTGAGGCGGCGAGTCCCTTAGAACGGCCGCCAAACAAAACGAAAAGCTGCTCGGTCTGCCTGAACCCAGCCGAGCGGGACACATAAGCCCTTAACGCCCTGACAGGGCAAAGGAGACTCGCGTCCCTCTCCTCATCGAGAACCGGAAGGGCTGACAGGGAAATCACCTGGGCCCTAAACGGTGTATTGAGGGATTTCGGCACGTAGCCGTGCCTCGGTTTGAGTACGACCTTTGAGTCGTTAGGCCCAAACTCCAGACATGACGCGCTTACAGAAAGCGCCTGCAAGTCCCCTACACGCTTCACTGAAGCGAGAGCCAATAGAAACACCGTCTTAAGGGACAGGTGCCTCATATCCGACAGCTGGATCGGCTCGAACGGGGCGCCTTTCATGGCCTCCAAGACCATGGAAAGGTCCCAAGCCGGGACTGAAGGGGGCCTGGGAGGATTCATTCTCCGAGCCCCTCGTAGGAAACGCACGACTAAGTCGTTTTTCCCCAGTGACTGGCCAGACACAGGTTTAGCAAACGTTGCTATGGCCGCCACGTACACTTTGAGCGTGGATGGGGTTCTTCCCTTATCCATCAGCTCCTGAAGGAAGGCAAGCACTTCCTCAACCCCGCAGTCCACGGGTGAAAAGCCACGGGCTCGACACCAAGTAGAGAACACCGACCATTTCGAGGCATAGAGCCGTCTGGTAGACGGAGCTCTAGCCTGTGCGATCGTGTTTAGCACTCCTTCTGGGAGGCTAGCGGGTACCCGTTGATGGCCCATGCGTGCAGGGACCACAGTTCCGGGTGAGGATGCCAAATCGAGCCCTCTGCCTGAGAGAGGAGATCTCTCCTCAACGGTACAGGCCACGGGGCAGTGCTGGTCATCCGCATCAGGACCGGAAACCAAGCCTGGTTCGTCCAGAGCGGAGCCACAAGCAGCACTGGGCATCCATTTTCCCTGATCCGCTCCAACACCTGTGGCAGGAGCGAGACCGGGGGAAAAGCGTACAGGGGACCGCTGGGCCAAGTATGGGCCAGCGCGTCCCTGCGCTTTGAGAAGAATACTGGGCAGTGAGCGTTCTCGCGGGACGCGAACAGGTCCACCTGCGCTCTGCCAAACGTTTCCCACAGGAGCTGGACCGTCTGCGGGTGCAGCGACCATTCTCCTGTCAGGACGTTGTCTCTGGACAGCATGTCTGGACCCGTATTCAGGTGCCCAGGCACGTGCGCCGCTTTCAAAGAAAGTAGGTTGCGCTGGGCCCAGACCAAGAGGGGTTCCGTCAGCCTGCAAAGGCGTGCGGACCTGAGGCCGCCCTGGCGATTTATGTACGCCACCACTGACTTGTTGTCCGATCGGACCAAGACGTGGTGGCCCCTCACCAGGGGACAGAAGCGCCGCAGCGCTTTGTCGACTGCTATCAATTCCAAGCAGTTTATGTGAAGGAGCTTCTCCCGCTCTGACCATAGGCCAGCCAACGGTCTGCCCTCGAGCAGCGCTCCCCACCCCGTGGTGGAGGCGTCCGTAGACACCACTTTCACCCTTGAGGCGGTCCCCAGACTCACACCAGACTGATACCAGCTGGTTACTTTCCAGGGTTCCAGAGCCGAAACGCACCTTTGGTCGACCCTGAGGCGACACCTGCCCGTGGACCATGCCCGGGGCGGGACCCGTGCTTTCAGCCACCACTGCAGCGGGTGCATGCGAAGCAGGCCCAGCTGGAGTGCATGGGATGCTGAGGCCATCAGGCCCAGCAATTTCTGAAACCGTCTGAGCGGGACTATGGAGCCGTGGCGGAAGGATTCCGCGACGCGCTGAATACTTAGTACGCGCTCCGGTGACAGGCGTGCCGTCATGGAAAGCGAGTCTAACACTGTTCCCAGGAAAGAAATTCTCTGGCTGGGACACAGCAGGCTCTTTTCCCAGTTGACCGTCAGGCCCAGTGTCTCGAGATGCTCGAGCATTGTGGCCCTGTGTTCTATGAGCTCTGACCGTGATCGAGCTAGAATCAGCCAATCGTCCAAGTAGTTCATAACTCGCATGCCCTGAAGTCTCAGGGGCGCGAGAGCCGCGTCCATGCACTTCGTAAATGTACGGGGTGCCAAAGACAGGCCGAACGGCAGGACTGTGTATTGATAAGCCTGGCCCTCGAACGCGAATCTCAAGAATCGCCTGTGATGGGACGCTATTTGTATTTGGAAATACGCGTCTTTCAGATCTATCGACATAAACCAGTCCCCTTGGCGCACTTGCGCGAGGATTTTCCTGGTCGTAAGCATCCTGAACTGGCGCTTCACAAGCGCTTTGTTCAGCTGTCTCAGATCTAGAATGGGTCTGAAGCCCCCATCTTTTTTCGGTACCAGAAAATATCTGCTGTATAAGCCCCCTTCGCTCTGAGCCTGAGAAAGGGGCTCTATGGCCCCTTTGCTCAGTAGTTTCGCTATCTCGGCTCGAAGTAGATGAGATACTTCGTTTTTCACCGAAGTCTCGACGGGCGCCGTACAACGGCGTGGACGTCGTGCGAATTGTAGCGAGTAGCCTCTCTTTATAGTGTTCAGCACCCAGTCTGATACCCCGGGTAGCTTCGACCACGCTTCTGCGCGAGTAGCTAGGGGTAGGATGCAGACCGGGCTCTGGCCGTGACCTGGCAACGGCTCGAGAGCCCCGGTACCCTGGGAACACGACGCCGTGTTTACAGCGTTCGAGGCGGGGGGCGCGCTGGGCACAGCGGGCAGTCTGGCCGCGCTCACAATCTCTATGGCGGGACGCATAACGAGAGTGAGCGGGGCGAATCCCGTGGGATTCGGCGTGCTTGCGGGAGGATGTGGGCGCAAACCTACGGGCACATCTACAGCACTGTGCACGCTTTCGGCCGGAGCCGATAGATTGTGTGTTGGTTTCGTTTTTACAGAAACCAAGGGACACGGGGCATGCAGCGTGAGCGGGCATTGTATGGGCGCAATCGCTACATTGTTTGCACAATCGACCTGAGTCAGATTTATGTGTGCTCGCCTCGCACCGTGGCGGGCTGTGTCTGGGTGTGGGAATGGGCACTGGGGCGTGGGCATTCTTACAACACTCATAACACCATCGGCCGTGGCCGGCATACCAGAAAATACACTCTTTATTGGATTTATCTGGGTAGCCATGAAAACGGCTTTTTTGTGCAGGCAAGCGGGCTGAGACACCGGCTGCTTCACTGCTAAATACACTGGCACAGTCACTTCGCAAGGAACTGAACGAGCGAATCTTTTCGGTGGGGAGCCGGCCGCAGCGGGCTCCGAACACCGTCGCTTTCTTAGAGTGGCTAGGAAAGCTTCGAGGCCTCGGGCTTGAGCTCAATCTTCGGCCGAGGCCCGCGCTGAGCGGGGCGGCGTCCAGCAGAGCGAGAGCGCGGTCTCTGATCCCGGGCCTGGCGGCGCTGTGTAGCGGCGGCTGCGGGCGATGCAGGCCGAGGCTGCGAGCTGCGAGCAGACGGCTGCTTAGAGCGACCTGCAGCGGAGCTCGAGCGCTTCGGAAGGAAGTGCTTCATGGCCTGCGAAGTCTTCTGCTCCTCCGAGAATCTGTCCGCGAAATCCTTGACGGCAGATCCGAAGAGGCCCGCAGGGGAAATGGGCGCGTCGAGGAATACAGAGCGCTCAGCTTCCGTCATCTCAGACAGCGTCAACCACAGATGTCTCTCAGCAACGGCGAGAGAGGCCATATTCCGCCCCATGGCCTGAGCAGCGGCTTTAGCGGCGCATAGAGCAAGGTCCGTAGCGCCTCGTAAATCCGCCACGTTGATCGCACCCGGGCCTTCCTCGTCCAGTTTAAGGAGAAGGTCGGCCTGGTAGATCTGCAAGATCGCCATCGTATGCAGCGCTGAGACCGCCTGTCCAGCGGCTGTGTAAGCACGTCCGTGCAGCGATGAAGTCACCCGGCAGGCTTTAGAGGGGAGCGTCGTCTGCGCGCGCCGTCCCGCAGAGGGCGGGCAGAGATGCGACGCGACCGCCGCCTCGACAGGAGGAATGGAGAGATATCCTTTATCTCCCGCGCCGGTGACAGAAGTGAAGGCCGCAGAAGTGGAAGTGCGCAGTCTGGCGGAGAACGGGGCGGTCCATGACTTAGCGACTTCGTCGTGGAGCTCAGGGAGGAAGGGGGCGGCCCTAGACTTAGACGGGGCTTCGTCTTTCTTGAGAAAACGCCCGTCGAGTCTGTTGCGCGGCGGCAAGGCGGGCGCCTCCCACTCGAGGCCGATGCTCTCTACGGCCTGGGTGAGCAGACGCATCAGCTCAGCCTCAATGCCGGGTCTCCTCACAGAGGGTTGGCTAGACACGTCAGCGGGGGGGAGGTCCACAGAGCTCGCCCAATCCTCGCTATCGGAAGCCACAAGAGAGCATACCTCGGCAGGCTCGTCCAGCTCGGGAACGGAAGCGGCGGCAGACGGCGGGCGCTGTCCGTCCGGGAGCGACTCAGGTGAAGCCTGCGAAGCAGGCGGGCGCACCGGCGAGCTTTGGCGGGCTGGAGAAGGCTCGGGAGCGCGCTGGGCGCGACGCTTCTTACGGCGCGGCACAGACGGCTGGGACGCGGGTTCAGAGAACGACGCCAGGCGAGTCCGCAGAGTCGCCATAGGCAGAAGTTCGCAGTGCGGGCATCCACCATCCGCGAGCGCGATAGCAGCGTGCTCATGACCCAGGCAGGACACACAGATGACGTGACGGTCCTCATCGCTGAGTTGAGAGCGGCACGAGCCACAGAAAGGCATCTTTAAAAAGACGCAGCTCTTTTAGAACATATAATGGGTGTTGCGTCACGTAAGCAAACACACACACACACAGTGACAGAGTAAAGGATATAGTACGCCGGAAAGCGCAGCAGGTACGGCAGTTGAAGGCGGCTGGGCCAGCGACTTCAGAAGATGGCACGTCCCGCTGAGAAGGCTACAAGTCAACGGCGCGGCTTCTCACTCTGGATCCCGCGATGCGTGAGCTTCGCGTGAAGAATGAAAAAATCAGAGAAATACAGCTATCGAGGGGTATTTATAGGGTGAGACCACGCCTATACTGGCGGGACATGACGAAATGAGCGCGAAGCGTCTTCATTCGTCATTACGTCACGCAGTGCCTTCACTCGATAGGCTGCAGCTTTTCCAGCGAGGCAGCCAATGGGCGCGCGAGCTGTTTCGCCCTTGTCTGCTTGCTGCTGCAAAAGCGTTTTGCATGATTAAAAAAATTAAGGATAATTTTTGGCTTCAATATCTCGAGGAAAGAGTGTTTCCCCATAGCGTAAGATATTACGCAGTACGAGAGATACTCTCGTAAGAGAACAGCATTTCTTTTTAGATTTATACTTGCTTTGGCGAGGCCCGTTTGTGAGGTTGTTTGAAAGAAAGCGTCGGCTGAATGTGTCCTGAGGTGTTTCGTTCGGACGCAGGTAGATATCTGTCAGCTCGAACAAACGATAATTAAGTCTTAGAGTCGTTTCGTTCTTGAATATACTTAACGAAGGAAAACTGTCAACTGAGTTAGATCACGAGAAAGAAAACTTAGGTTAAAACGAAAGTTAGAAAGAAAACGAAGAACTCGGCTGAGTTCTTATTGAAGACGGTTCTCTCTGGCGAAGACTGCTTGCCAAGAACGACGTCGCGCTCCAGGTTTTGAAGGAGCTAGAGACACGCCTTCATACGGGCCTGATCCAATCGTTTGGGAGGAGGAGTGGCAGCAAACTTCTGTGTTTGCAAAGATACCCACCCTCCGAGTCATGTGCGAAGAGGATAGAACTTTAGTAAAAATACACTTCTAAATTGGTATTAATAAAAACATGCATCATATCGCATTTTGGGTTAGTTATTCGATCTTATTCGATTTCGCTGGTTACAATCATACCAAGCGCGGCATTCCTGCGAGCTGGTAAGATGACGATACCTGATTCTTCGTTATTAAAGCATATCAAGTTGATTACATATCATGAAAGCTTATAGTTATAGCAGTTTGTCACGAAAGATTCATGAAACATCACAAGGAAAACATTTTATACATTTAAAAGCTGACTTTGATCACACATGTGGTCATGAATGAGGGTTTTGGTGTGTGTGTGTGTGTGTAGGGGTCGTTCAACGTTCAACAGTGTGGTGACCTCGCGCTCCCCCACCCTCTGGGGAACTCCATGTATGTGTGTATGTATGTGCGTATCTGAATGGACAGTGTTCGAAGTGACAATGTTCGTCTTGTTGGTCAAATGTCCATCCGAGTCATGCGGGGATCATGAGATTACCTCGGGATCTCTAGATCGGTTGGCGGCCGTTGTCACATGTCCATGCGACAGAACCTTCTTTATCTTAACGAGAAAATCATTAACTGTCCCGTGATCTTCATCAATGGCAGTCTCTGAATGGAAGAACTGGGCTTTGTTTTGACACATTTAAGCTGCTGTCTCGGTAATGTAATCAAAAGACTGACGTGATCAGTTTGGAAGAGTGGAGGGATGTTAACTACCTAGAATATAATTAATGTTATCAGATGACCATCTCAGTGCCGTTACAACAAGTTTTAAGAATCCTCTGGAATATATTGAAGATTCTGGCTCTTATGCTGTAGAATCAATGTGATGCTGCAATCGACAATATAAATATAAGTCAGATATTAGGCTTTAAATTAGTTTTGTGATTCACGTAAAATTTTGATTATGTCAAAACATAACCAACAACTACAGATCACCTTTTCTCTTTGTTCATCTGGCAGTTATAACTCAGTTACAACAGTCAAACAAAATCTAAAGTTAAAAATGTAAGGGTCAAGAGCCCAACTAAAGCACATACTGATCACCATAATGGTGACTTAAAAATAGTGATTTTCTCCTTCAGTGATTCTGCTTGTTAACATCAGGTGTCTTCAATAATGCTCAATCATCACTCAGTTAATCACTTAATTATCTCATTAACTTTTATCACTGGAGTTTTTGCTGTGTTCATTTTAGGCAAACATTCTGGGAACCAAAATAAAACTACCCGCTGAAAACATTATTAGAACTTCATGGTAATGTTCCCAGAACGTTTTTAGAACAAAACATTTCTAGCTGGGATGTCATTTTTTGCGGCCTCTAGCGGTGATGTTTCAGATTGCAACAAGAGCGCTCGTGCTCGTGTGCGTGCTCGATGATCTATAGAGCGAGCATTCACTACCGGCCACACGGAGACTTTCAACGCAACGGCGAAATCATCACACAACATGCTGGAAACTCATGTAAACGCCCCCTGCAACGTTACAATAATAGGCTTCGTTTTGGGGTGTTATCAGACTCCATGTCGTTAGCTGAAGTGCCGTCGGTCGCATAGACTGTATATAAGGAGAGAGGCTCGGGAGCGCATATGCACGTCACATCCGATGGATTTCGCGGTAAATCCGACCCGGAGACTTCACATATAAATATGAATTTTGGCCTTCGGAGGTAATAGCAAAACCCGACAAGTGGATCATTGTAATGTGTGATTACAACCCCTTCACACACAGGCAATAAAAAAGGATTCATTTTAGAAGAAAAGTTACATTTAGCACCTTTAAATGGCTTCATTGCCCATTTTCTCCAAGGACTCTGATGAAGATGTAACCTTACATCGAAATGTTAATCATTGTTATAATAATAATAATAATAATAATAATAATAATAATACATTTTATTTAGAAAAGCACCTTTCAATGTACCTTAAGGACACTGTACAAATTGGTAAAATCAAGGTAATACAAAGAACTACTTAAACACAATGTAGCTAAATCCTTGATTGAATTCACTGATAGCACGAACAATACAATCAAATTGGGACATAGATTACAAACAAAGTACATAAAATAAAATAAAACAAAGATAAAAAGACTGTGTAAATTGAAATCAAGGGGCTGACAGGAGAGCTAAGTCAAAAATATATGTTTTTAACTTAGTTTTAAAAATGGATATGCTTGTGCTTTGGCGCATCTGAAGCGTCAGGGCATTCCACAGTTTAGGACCTGTGTAGAGTATGAACGAGGAATCGCCATGCACACATTCTTGTGAAAAGGGGCTATAAAGCCCACAACATATGACCCGGCCAAATCTAACTTACCAAGCTAGCGCCAGTAAGTCTGGGATTTTAATTCACGTTTGACACCTTTACAGCCTAACTGAACCTCACCAAAGATCCTCCTGTCATCCCGATCCCCTTCGTAAGGTCCGATCAAAAGAAGACCGTTATCGCCAAATTTTCTTAGTGCTCAGTTCTCGTCTCCGGACCGAACCACGTAAGCCTACTTTACGCTTTAGTCAGTCCTCTCACCTCCGGACCAAAGGACTTCCTTCCATAAAGTACCTTCAAGACGTTTTGTACTTCCCGCGAGCATAACGCGCCCTGGAAGAACCGAAAAGACCGCCTCCCTCTCACGAGCAAGGAATACCTCCATCCACACACGCTCCGTCTTGTCCAGCAACACAAAAGGTCCATGGTGCAAGTATTGTTCCATCTAAATTTAAATGCGTTTAAAGTGTGTATTTTCCTTGTTGGCTCTTAAGGTTCAGCTGAGGTTCAGTGTTTTCCCGTGTTTCCATTTCTCTTTCCTCCTGTTTTTACTTTCATTATTCTATATCTTCGATTTTAAATGTAGTTGTATATTCTAGTTCATTTTATTAAACTCCATTATATGCTTGATTGTCTCTGTTTGTTGATCATAGAACAAAGCCTCTTTCATGTGCCATCTTAGCTACGAGCTGATATTGTTGAGTAAACTAATTTGATTAGTAAATTTAAACTAAGAAGAAACCTCCTTGAGAATTGATAAAGAGTATTAAACAAACCAGTTCGGCGGACGAGCTGATTAGTTGAAGTGCGGTTAATTCTATTGAGGTATTCTGAAAATCAATATAACCTGTCTGCATATGATGTACATTCTTAATTAGTTATAATTCGTTATGTTTTAATTATCTATGTACATCTGAAGCAGACGCGTGGACTATATAATCCCCTTTTTGGGTGAATTTGTATGTATGGTTATCTGGTTCATCTGTGTGCAATAGTTGGTGATTCTTAATCAGTAAATATTGTATACACATTCCCCAAAACCCGAGCCAGGTTCTTTACACCTGCCACACTGAATACCCTATCACACATGGAGCGAAGCTGAGATGCGGGGACTGCTAAGAGACATGTATCAGTAGAGCGAAGGGTACGGGATTGCAGGTATGGAATGAGAAGATCTGAGAGATAGGATGGGGCCAAATTATGTAGGGATTTATAAACAAGGAGAAGGATTTTATAATGAATGCGGTATGTTAAGGGTAGATGTGACTGAGTCGTCGTGAGGGTGACCAGACGTCCCGTTTTTCCCGGGACAGTCCCGTATTTCAACTCTAATTTTAGTGTCCCGACTTATTATGAAAAAATCATGTTTTGTATCGTATTTCATTGTTAATGATGTTGTATTAACGTAGTTCGTGAGGAACACGTCAAATGAGCTACTCTAGTGCCACCTGCCGTCTACAATCAGTAATCACAAATACTCTAGTATCATCAGCTGTCTACAATCAATAATCAACAAATACTCTAGTATCATCAGCTGTCTACAATCAATAATCAACAAATACTCTAGTATCACCAGCTGTCTACAATCAGTAATCAACATATCTACCCAATCAGCACGAAGGCAAACCATATATAAGCACAGTCAAACTCACCTAAGGATGTTCTACAGTCTTCAGAATCCCTTCACCACCCCCCCTCTCATCACACTCACCAGGTCACTTCCTAAACCGGGGGGAATTCTGCGTTCGGGCCAATTACCAAGATCAGAGACCTCTCCCCGGACAGCACGCCAAATACGTTTACCAATTTAATCTATCCGACTGATTTGTAAGTGTGAACTCGTGAAATATATATATTTTTATATATTATAGTTTTTGTTGAATACGCACACGACAGATAGGGAGAGAGAGAGCGAGAGACCTTGCGTGTGTGTGCTAGAGTACACTTAATTACACGCGCGCACGACAGAGAGAAGGAGAGCGCGAGAGACCTTGCGTGTGTGTGCTAGAGTAGCCTACGCATTAATAGAGGGAATGCATTAACGTCACTTTCCCGCCGGAACACGCCCCCCTCAGCCGGACTGAGTGGCAAAAGAGCTGCTGCGTTGCTGGAGTTAATAGGGGAAACTGCGAAAACGTGAGTAAAACAAACTATTATCAGTTTAAACTAAAAGTTGGACTTGATATAGTGTTCCTAACAACTTATCAAATGTCCAGTGATCCATGGATATTGACATGCAGCCAGGAATCGTGTTTCCTGACATTTATATGTGCCTGATTTCGACGCCGGGGGAAAAAAATAAGAACATTTGCCTGTAAACCTTTTATAAGTACAATATAGATAGGTCTAAATCCGAGTGATCACTTACATATACTGTATATGTCATCATATCGTCCAGCCCTAAAACTTGTATAGTTTTTTGTCAGTGTTTATTTAAAAACATCCAATGCAGAATATAGTCTGTTCTGTAGCTTTTTGCAGTCTGTAAAATTATAAAGTACCTCAGATTTCTGGTCAAATCTAGTTGTACAGTCAATCGCAAAGCTCTTTCCCGTTTTAGATGTGTTTTGTGTGTTTTTCACGGCATTCGCGCTAAAAACAAATGCTGCCGCTCAGTCTTTTTGCCACTTGTGGGCGTGACCGCATTCACTTCGGGCACCCCCCCACCAAGCCCCCCACGCCCCCCTACCCCCACCCCCCCTTCGCCCCGCTGTCGATGGTTTCTGTTTCGGTCACGTATTCAACTCCGAGAAATATGGTCACCCTATCGTGAGCAGATGTAAGCACTCAGGAGAAGTTGGATGAGTTTGAACAGATGGGATATTTTTATTTACCCCAATTAAGGCCAATGCAAGGCAATAAAAATTAACAAGAAAAAAAAAAAAATGACATGAGAGCCAAAAAAAACAACAACAACAATCAAATGTTTACAGCTGTTCAGAAATTGACCTTAACACAAGTCACATATATTTAGAGCATAGACAGACTTATGTTCTCTCACCCCTCACTCCCAGAAAGAAACAAGATACTAGACTTTATAGGCCTGAAGGCACCCCTGGATTTGGCACATACCAACACACGATTACAATACAGGGTTGGCTCAGATGAAAAAAACATAAATGCTTACAAACAGCCGAAATGCTACCTCTATAAAACTAGATAATTACAGAATATTATTTCTATAGTTCCAGCTAACAATTGGCAAGCCACAAGTCATATTTAACAGCTAAAAAAATTAATAACTCAAACGCTGGGTCACTTCCTGTTGACCCGGAAGTCATAGCGTAATTTAAACCCCACAATTGCGGCAAATCTTCCTTTACACAAACAAACCAGAGACGCTAGTAAGACACAAAGATGGTATGTCAAAGCTATGTTCCTCTTAAACTAAATAAACAGATACATAATTAACATGTGACATGTGTTGCGTGGTTATTGTAACTGGTTAGAAATGTGAAGTAAATGACATGGTTTCTTTTGTTTTTTTAAACAGCAAGATATGTATTGATAGTAGTATCTATTCTATAGCATATAAATCACAGTAGTATTAGCTGTTAAAAGTGTGCACACAAAAGCTACGGGATAACTATGGGGGTTTTGCGGTAAAAGGCTGGGTTAACCGCTGATTTAAAACAGTATGAGGATTTAACAGGATACGCTAGACAAACAAATGCAGGCCACATTTGCACTCAGTCTTTGTGCACTAGAATAGGTAGTGTATCGCTGCCGTGAGGGTAGCAATGCGCCCCCCACACGGTAATGGACAGGAAGCCAATGCAACTGCTGGAGGATAAGAGTAATATGATCCCAGGGCCTGGTGCGAGTGAGTAGTCTTGCAGCAGAGTTTTGGACATACTGCAGCCTATTTAAGTTTTTTTTTCGGGATGCCGTGAAGTAGAGCATTGCAGTAGTCAAGCCTTGAGGTAATACATGCATGTATAAGTGTTTCTGCTGGAGATGAGTTGAGGAAAGGGCGAAGTTTGGAGATGCTTTTAAGATGAAAGAAAGATGTTCTGGTGATATTTTTAATATGTGACTCAAAAGAAAGAATAGGATCAATGATTACACCCAGATTTCTAACTTCAGCAGAAGTTGTAGTGAAATAGCCAGAGATAGATATCTGCAGATTTTCAAGTTTTTTTTAAATATTAGCTTCTGAATAGCTTCTGTCTTATCTTGATTGAGTTTGAGAAAGTTTTGAGTCATCCAGTTGTAGATGGCATTTAAGCTAACCAGATTGGATAATGATGTGTGAGCAGGCTTGGTGTGAATGTATATTTGAGTGTCGTCTGCATAACAATGGTACTTGAGACCATAATGTTTTATTAACTGTCCAAGGGGAAGGGTGTAGATTAATGAACAGCAAGGGACCTGGGATAGAACCCTGGGGGACACCATGTGAAAGGGGTGAATTTGGAGATCTGAAATTCCCAACTGAAACAAACTGTTGTCTGTCAGTGAGGTATGATTTAAACAAGGACAGTGGAACACCAGTAGCAAGTTCTTCAATCGAGAAAGTAGGCGGTTATGGCAAACAGTGTCAAAGGCAGCTGTAAGGTCGAGGAGAATAAGAATACTGGCATGGCCCGAGTCAGCAGCCAACAGCAGGTCGTTGACTACCTTAACCAGGGCAGTCTCATAATCCTCTGATAGTTCTTATAATCCTCTGCAGCTGCCCCAGGCTTTTTCAAAACAGGAGTGATAGCTGCTGTTTTGAGAGACAGAGGAACATGGAGGGAGGGGGGGACATAAACTTGAGTGGTCTGAGTTGTCTGAAGCTGTTTGTAGATAAAGCTAATTTTGCTGTGCTAATTTTGCATTTTTCCTTTTTTATTAAAAATATTCACAAATGTATTAGCTATAGCATGAAACACTGATATTCCGATTGTCAAATGTGTGCAAGTGGATGTGTTTTGTTGTTTAAACACCTTTATAACGATCACGTTAGTTGAGCTGTATGCGAGATGGGCGGCGCCATTTTAGTTTGTTTCACAGTTAAGAGAATCGGATGTTGGATTTACAACACGTCAATTCCTCCACTTCTCACGAAATACATGAAAGTAAGTGGCCGGTGAACTGGGAGAAGAATAGGGTCAAATGTTAAGCTGCTTACACAATGTGTATCTGATATGAATAAAACGTGTCGTCTTATTATAATGGAACATATTATTATTGCCGCTTCCATAGACATCAGTTTGTATTTTACAAACTCAAAATCATTGTTTTGCTAGTATTTATGTGTATTTAAATGTCTGAAACCTAAAATAAACATTATGTAGTTGAAAACACTCAATAGTTGTGATATGTGACAGCACTGTCACACTCTGGCTCAGCGCCAGCCAACACGCGAACGCACGTTTGAATTTAGCAGTTGATCACGTGATGCACTGACCGTTCTAATCACACCGGTGTGATCGTACGCTCCAGGGACGAGCCAAGACTGATCACACTGGTGTGATCGTACGTGTGAAAGGGTTAATAGTGGAGAAGAGAGCTCTCGGGTTGTTATAACCTTTGTCAATGATGGTTGTGTAATACATGGTCTTAGCCTGATTGAGAGACTCGTTGTAAATGGAAACATTCGAAGTTGCATTTTAAGTCGCTCTAGCTGACGTCCAGCCGCCTTCATTTTACGAAGCTCAGGTGTAAACTGTAATGGGGCTCTACTGGTTATGAAAATTAGTCACCAATATGGGGTATCTAGTCAGGACACGGAAGGCAGGGATACTTGTTGAAAGGTTTAATACTTTCGAAATACAGATGCACAGGCACTATTTCTTATATAATTTACAGTGTAGGTGTGGTTCTACAGAAAAGGAAATAAACATTGACGTTAACTAACATAACACAATTGAGGCTAATAACTCTCCCTATTCATTTAAATAAACAGTGCTAAACATATCTTGAATGTGAACTACAATAAGAATGACATACAAGCTACACATTCAACAGAGATAAAGGCTGTCACTGACTGTAAACTCGACCATAAATAACGAATATTAACTTATCTATATAATATAATATAATTGTAACTTACTTGTGGTCACTGACGCACACGAACACAACCTAAAGCTTAACTTAGAAACTGAAACTAAACTGACAGCCGTTCTCCGCAAGCCAAGGCATGTCGCAACATGTCGAGAAGGGGGCGTGGTCTGAGCGAACACTCGCTGTACATGCTCGGTCCAAACTCACATCACTTGATCCTTTTGCACAGCCGCCCCATAATTCATGGTGTGAATTATCTCCTGGAAAGGCTCAACTATCCACAGAAGCTGTTGTCGAGGCATTATCAGGGATAGCCGGCAGTTCAATGAGCTTGGCCACCGGTCTGGTGTAGGTTCTCTCGTCCACCTGCACCTCAGCAGT
The DNA here is from genome assembly GCA_036326025.1 of Chrosomus eos. Taxonomy (NCBI): domain Eukaryota; kingdom Metazoa; phylum Chordata; class Actinopteri; order Cypriniformes; family Leuciscidae; genus Chrosomus; species Chrosomus eos. The sequence continues at coordinate 56,691 of JAZAVI010000400.1, read as the reverse complement.
CCTCACTTTATCATCGACACTCCTAATGGTCTTCGTGACTCGTCCCACGGGCCACAATGCACGAGGTAACCTTTGGTCAGTTACCATCACCACTGTACCAACAGTGAGATCCTCTGTGTCCTTTACCCATTTCTGCCTTGATTGCAAGAAAAGTAAGTAGGTCCGTGTGAAATGGGTCCAAAACTGGTCAGCTAACACCTGACTGTGCCGCCATCTTCTCCGACTGAGAATCTCAGACTCAGGGTACACCACTTGAGGAAGCGAAGAGTCAGGCCGCCCCATGAGGAGGTAGTTGGGAGTTACGGGATCCGCATCGGCTACATCTGTCGACACGTAGCCCAGTGGCTTGGAGTTGAGGCTTTGCTCTCCATTTCTGGCACTCTGGACAGGATCTCTGATGACGACGCACAGCTTCGCGCTCTTGGAGGATCCAAAACTTACGTCGGAGCTCTGCGAAGACCCTCTCTGATCCAGAATGGACTAACTTGTTGTCATACTGTCGTATGATAAGTTTGGTAATATGGTGCTTAGGTTCTAGCACAATTGGGTGTACAACATCTTCTTCCAGACTAGTAGAACCTACCATCTACTCGGATAAGGCCCCTAGAGACGTACTCTGGAGCAAGTGACGAGCCGACTGCTAGATGGAAGTGCTTTCCCTGTTTTTAGGCACTTAACTTCATCTGGAAAGCTATCATATTGTGCTCTCTGAAGGATTCGAAGTTCTGCTGCTGCGTAGTCATCTGCACTGAAGGCACTTGACTGGGAGGCCGCCCCATGCAGTGACCTACTCGTTGCCTCAAGGAGATCTTCAAAGGTAGAATGGTCTTCAACGGCTGGGATCTCTGGAGTAGTAATGGCTGGCATAATGCCACAGAACGCAGACCTCTTCATCTCTTTTTCATCTGGGACCTACATTAAAGAATTTGTAGCTGGCCAACTCTCATGTGGTAGCCGAAGGAAGGCAGGACCTTGGCTCAACTGGTTTGGCTTGGCTAGGTTGGATAGTGTCATCCCTCTTGTGATAGGATCTGCAGGGTTATTCTGTGTGTCCACATACCTCCATGACCGGTGATCCGTCAGCTCCTGAGTCTCAGATACACGAGTCCCTACAAACACCTTGTATCTGCAGGACTCTGACTGTATTAGAGCTGGGAGATATATCGCATCACATTGCTATGCGCATCTCGTCAGTAAAGCCAGTTCCTTGATTAGTAGTAAATCATCTTCACCTGCTTTCAGATGGAGCAGCATTTACTACAAAGAGCCGTAGTTAACTGACAAGCTGAGCCATATCGCATTAATATCGCAGCGTATCGCCAGCGATAATTAATGCGATATGGCTCAGCTTGTCAGTTAACTACGGCTCTTTGTAGTAGGCTAACTGCCGCTCCATCTGAAAGCAGGTGAAGGTGATTTACTACTAATCAAGGAACTGGCTTTACTGACGAGATGCGCATAGCAATGTGATGCGATATATCGCCCAGCCCTAGCTCGAAGTCAGTAGTTCTTGCATTTCTCTTTTTTTCTGTTCTTGCTGTTTCTCTTTCCTTCAATTATTTTTCTTATTAACATCAGGTGTCACGTCTAATGGCCAATCATCACTTAATTAATCACTTAATTATCTCATTGACTTCAACACTGCTTCAGTGTTCATTTTTAACACCCTGTAGTTGGACCTATATGTACACCAGGGGCCTCATGTACAAAGACTTGCGTTGAATTCATACTAAAACATTGCGTACGGACAAAGCTGTAAATGTGCGTACGCACAAAAAAAAAACAGATGTATGAATCTCTGCGTACGAAGGATCCCACGCATATTCTCTTTGTACATCCCAATTGACGTAAAATTTAGCGCACATGCACGAGCACAACGCCCCACCCTTAATTAAATAAATTTAAATATGGTAATGAGCCCACTTTGGCAAAAGAAAGCAGTAAGAAAATGGCTAAAGCAAGCGGCAAGAAACGAAACTTTACAGAAAGTGAATTGGAGGTGCTACTATCGGAGATAGAAACGAGAAAAAATATTTTATTTGGAACTTTGTACTCCAGAATTAATAACAAAAGGAAAAAAATATGAGTGTGAGAGTCTGGCTGATGCCGTCAATGCGTTGGATCTGTAAGTCGCTGTAAATTACCTTAAATAGAAATGGTCTGATATAAAGGTGGACGTTAAACGGAGAACTGCTGCGCACCGAAAGTCATTCATGTAGCTATGATACAGGACACGGTTTGGCGTATTTTAATATCCTCAGTAGGCTTAGTTCACAGTAATATAATATTCTGCTATAAGATATAAAGTGACCAGACACAATATGTGTGATGAAGGATATAATGTATTTGGACAGGACTGCCACGAAGGTAACCAATTTCTCATTTGTTTTTACTTTGGTACACATAGCTACCTATTTAATTTTCAAATGCATGCAATGTAGCTGACCAAAAGTACACCAGAGATTTTACATATCCATTGCATTTATGGCAAATGCGTGTACCCATTAATAACAGACTCAAACAGTGGCGGTTCTACTTTGAATTACATGGGCGAAACCCCCTTCAAGCGGAATTATAGATCTTATATAATTTATAATTATTTTATAAATTGCAAATTAATAGCAATGCTTCCCACATGTGGTGGTGAGACTTGTAGAACAATTCGTTGTTTACATTTGCCTGTAAGAGTCACCAACGGACAAAAACTGAGAAATGTACGTACGCCAGACATGAGATCGGCGTGAAGGAACGCTCATTCTCGCGTTAATTTCACTGTTAGTACATCCGACCGTGAGCGTGAAAGCTGGCGTACGCCGTGTTTTTGTGCGTACGCAGTGTTGATACATGAGGCCCCAGGAGTGTTCATTTAACACTGGGGACATTCAGTGAATAATATCTGATATTATATGTTACTAGATACTTTACCTTAAACTACAAGTTTGAATGTGCACAAAAACAGCTTCTTTATTCTGATCTTGGTCGCGCAATGGAATGGATCAGACAGGAACATGTCACGTGATTTACTTGCATCTTGCCCACAAATTGTGATAGGCTATTTGGTAGTCCTATTAGGCCTGGTGATTAAAGTTATTGTATACGAAAATAAAATGACATAGGCCTGAATAAGTATTTAAGTATTTGAAATACAAAATACAGTATCTCAAAGTATTTAAATACAAATTACATTCGATTTTTTTTTGTTAGGGAAAATACAAATTACAAAATACTGAAAAGTAATTAAATACGTATTTCAAATAATTAAATTAAAATAATGCCCATCTCTGCGTAACCTGCGCATGCGTTTTAGCTTATTGTGATGTATTAAGTTAAATAAAACACTTGTAAGGGATGATAGTGTTGATGATTTACCTTTGATAGGTAAATTGAAATTGATAGGTAAATAGCTACACTGCAGGCTCACTCTGAGAGGGAGCCTGCAGTGTATTCGTGCATTGCGTGTGGAATCAGGGGAACAAACTTGAAAATCCACTGTCTCCTCAAAAGAGTCCATTTGTAAGCAGCAGAAGTCCACCTTATGTGACACACGCACAGTAAACCTGTATTAGTTACTCAACTGCGCATAATAGCAGCGAATTAATAAAAAACACAATATTGACCGCGTTCTGTTTTCTATCATGCGGCGTGCACGTTTTCGATGAAGTAATATGCACGCAAATGCACCAGGGTTCAATAGAATCAAGTTGAGTTTGAAACCAGACCAATGCTGCGGGGGGCACCGGGAACAATCGTGCTCGGGCTCGGACTGCAGCAAACGAGCCCAGTGTAAAAGCCCCCTTAGATCACTGCGAACTCACATTGCTCACGCTGTGACCACATGATGAGATCACTGTGAGATCAAAGTGTTGACTGGGTAGAGAAAACAAATCCAAGGCGTGTTCGTCCCAACAGCAAGTAAAAAAATAACTGTTAGAAACTAAATAATATTTATATGAATGTACAACTTATAGTACTTAAAGCTGGAGAAATGTGATGTAAAAAATTAGGATATGAGACTTTTAGGCTCTGAGTTAATTCTCAGAAAACTATTGTTGATAATCACTTTATATAATGAGGATTGTTCAACTGCCATTTGACCATGTTGTGTGTGTATTTGTGTTTCAGTGAGTCATCTAAGGATTGTTCTCATAGGGAAGAATGTGTCAGGAAACAACAGAGTGGGAAACTTCATCTTAGATAAAAATTTGTTTGGAAAGAAAACATCACAACCTGATGTAGAGAGGTTCAGTGAAATAGTGGAGGAGAGAAACATTACAGTCATCAACACAACTCATTTATTCAACCCACAATACACATTAGTCAAGTTGGCACAGAAAGTGTCCGAGGTGTCTCGTCCAGGACCTCATGTGATCATACTGGTGCTGCAGAACAATGATTTTAGTGAGAAAAATAGAAACAGATTACCTGCTGTGTTGTACTGCTTTGGTGAACAGGCGATGCAGCACACTATGGTACTTACTACTGATTATGACTCTAAACATAAATCTGTGGAAGAAAATGTATTCATTAAACAAATATCTAAAGAATGTGGAGGAGGATGCATTCAACTTCAAAGTACACAACGCTCTCAAATACTTCAAAAAGTGGATGAAATAATTACTCATGGTTTTAAGGAGACACAACAGGGCTCATCGGGTAAGCCTTCTCAGCTGATACCAACTGCTATGTAGAATATTTCCATATACCAATTTACTTTACAGTTTCTGATGCATGTAAATTTATGTATATTATGTATCTAAAGGTGGACCTAGTAATTTTAATTAAATAATATGTTTATAAATTGGTTGACAATTACAAAGAAATGAAATAAAACGTTAATTATCCAAGAATTAATTCCAAACATAGAAGTGCCAGAGCTATTACAAAAGCATCTCTAATTAATCTCTCTAGTTCTGTTATTGTGTATTGTGTAGTTCGGTCTGTTGTGTAACATTAACTGTAGCCTAAATCGATCTATAAAGCTACAAAGGTGTGCTGAGCCAAAATACCTGAGCCATCCAGTATTCAGACATCATTAGGATATAAAGCTTATAAAATGTTTATGATAAGCTAGCGCTATAACCCAGAATCTCCCTGTAGCATCCGAACAGCTCCCTCTCTTTTTATTTTAAATCTATGCTTAGATCCTATTTTCTTGAACAGATGTTAAACCATGCTATGCAGTTGTATTTTATCCCTTTGTAAACTTTTTATGTATGCACTTTGGTCAAACCATGCTGTTTTTAAATGTACTTTATAAATAAAGAAAAGCAGTGTGGTATTGTTTGACATCTTTACATCATGCCACCATGAAAAACTGAAACAAATAACAATTACATTTAGATGCATAATGTGTGAGTGTATTTCTGTCCACATCACAGTTTCCAAGTCAGTATAAAAATGATTTTGTGGTGAAGTAAATACTACAGAAAAAAACAATGTAATTTACATGAAAAAGTTAGTTCAGGCAAGAATTTAAAAAAATAAGTAAATTCTATAGTAGTACACAATTCAATCGTGTAGAAATGAAAGTGTAAATATCAACATTATAAAATTAAGTAAATTTACTCAATATTTCTGATACTGGTGTTCCCATCATGCACTGGGTTTTGAATAATTAATGAGGTTGATTTTTCACTGTTTTCCAGCTGTATTTACACTATTTAATCAATGCTTTTGTTGTTAGGTTTAGTAACTTGCCATTTTGTGACATTTGGTGTTCATTTTCTACTTAAAATTACACATTCAAACACAAAATGATCCATAAAATGTTACCGTCATTGTATATTGTCTACCAAGTATTGAGGTCTCAGTGTTCATACATTCTATTTCTTAAGGTAAGATATGGTGATACACACTGGCCCTCATTTATCAAAAGTGCGTACACCAAATTTCGAGCGTACACCTGGCGTACACCCAAAACCACCAAAACCACGGTGACTTTGAGATTTATCAATATGGACGTTGGCGTACGGCACGCTCAAATCCTACACCAGCTCAGGAGGTGGTGTACGCACGTTTGAGTTAGTGCGGAAATGCGCAGAAAAACAATTCCTAACACCACAAAGCGCACTGACAAACTAAAACATATGACAAAAAAAAAAAACAACAACAACAACATAGGCTAATTATAAACTTCAGTGTAAAAATCTGTCACAAAGAACCGGCAAAAGTAATGATTATGAATATGTAAAATATAGCAAGGAGATATTTTAATTGTTTATTAATAAAGAAGTGTTTTCTTTGTGTCGGCTGCAAAGATGAAGTTGAGATGCTGACTCGCGATCTTCGCAGTGAACGCGCCAGAGAGAAATGCACATTTCAGATTACATAAGCAGAGAGCAGTCTGCAGTCTGTTTTCTTTCGTTTTGAATTGTTCTGTTTAAAAGTAGACATGTCTGAGGCGGTTCATTTATGAGATGAGCTCAGTTCACGCGTCCTCCGTTTTATGATTAGGCTATCTATCATCTGCTATTTACTTCTTAATTGTTAAATCCAGGTAATTGGTTGATGAAACTTAAAGTAAAATTAAGATACAATTAATGCAAAACGAAATTCAGTTTAAAGAAAGGTTTTGTGCTTTCTGTTTGATGTCTCTGTGAAAGTTTTAAAATATATTTTAGTGCCGCTTTCAGAGCGCTCACGTCCGTATCATTGTTTTTTCCTCATAAATGCCAACACGAATAATAATAAGAATAATATTACAAATGGACATGCAATTATTAATGTGAATGAATGGTACTCCACACATCATCATCACTATTGTACGTGATACGATATTAAATGCTAATTGTTTCAAAACATGTGCTGTAAAATAATGCATTGTGATAGGTCATTTGATCTCCAGGTCGGAGAAGTTTCTCTTCTTTGCCGTCTTCCGTGTGTCCATGGCGTAAAATGAGGGCGTGGGGGAAGCGGAGACTTGAATATTTAGAGGCGTGTTAGTCTAATGACGATCGTTTGCATTTATCAAGGACAGGTATTGCGTACACCAGGATTTCAAAGGTACGCACAGCTTCATACATCAGGCGGTGAGAGGAGTGTAAGCATAATCTTACGCCAACATATATGCACGTTTCTACGCAATAATGATAAATGAGGGCCATTATATCTATTGTATTGATTACTTAGATGTTTCTAAGTAAATCACATACTTAAAATGTGTAGTTTAATTCAATGTTAGAATGAAATATAATACAAAGAAAACTTAAACGAAATAGATATTACTCAGCTTTTTATAGATTTTTTAAAGATATTTCTTTTGTTACTTTCACTTAATTTAGTTAAGTAGAGTTTACTTAATTTTATGTGTGAAATTTACTCTAAAAATATTAGTGCAAAAACTTGCCTTGATTAAATTAATAAATTTTACTTATTGTTTTTTTTTCAGTGTAGCTTATTGAATCAGTGTCAACACACACATAACAATAACTTGCAAATTAATGGACGAAATCCAAAAAAATAAACAAACAAACCTCAGCGCCTTCTAATCAGAAGTACACATTTGGAGACATTTTTCTATGCAAATGTTCTTCTCGATCAGACACCTCTTGATAGGATCTCTTGGTTCTATTCACACAGCTAGATCACATGACAGGTTATAACACTACACAGTGTTCACCTGTAGATGCCACTATTACCACATTATTGCAAAACTCAAGTACAATTTCCAAATGAACATTCATAAAACAGTACACAACATTTGTAGTAAACAAAAAACATTTTCATAAATAAATATTTAAGCAATATTTAGGAAGAAAAAACGCCTTTATCTGTGACAGCTACAAAGAAGCCTGTGTTTTTCTAAAGTATGTTTTTAGAAAATATACTAAAGTACAATTATTTTAGAGTGTGTTAAAAGTTGTATTGTGAAAATAGGTAGAGGCATGGTGCTGATATACTTTTAATATATTAAAAGTTTGCAAAAAATGTGTTAGTATATTTGCAATGTAGTATTGAAAAAGGAAATATATTTCAAATACAATAAAGTATACTTTTTTCACTAGGGTAGTAAGAATGTGATTGCAGACTTTTCTAATTGAATAACAGATCTGCATTTTTTTTACATGTAAAAATTCAATTGTTGAGCTCTGTAATTAAAATGAATGGAAGTCAATAGAGACTGCTTAGTAAAAAATAATTGGTATCTCTGATTGTAATTGTTACTAGTAAGAATTAAATAGTTTTGCTCTCAAAGTAAAAATACAATATGACGAGTAACACTGGGGACATTTTAAGCTAAAATGGCTTGCCATGCTAGGATTGGTCTGGAGGACTGTGACGTCACTAACCCCGCCCACACAGATGTCTTCCTGCTTTGTTGCAGGAAATGACAAACCTCGACATGCAGGTATTACTTTTACTTTAAATACACTCTTTGTGGAGCGCAATATAATATGTAAATGTGATATACAGCACAAAATGGTGATTTTAGATTAATTAGGAGTAAAATTGTAACTGTATGAGCTGCAGAAATGGTTGGTTTCACTTTCATATGGAATCGAAACACAATCTAAGATGGTGCGTCTAGATTCTGTATATTTCAAGTGCAAAATGTGCAATAGTATTCAGTTGTTATTAAGTGTAAAGGTACAGCATTTATTATTGTTGCATACACTTTTATAAAAAAATTGGCCATGTTGGTAAATACATTTCTCAAATGACTCTTGTTTTGTGATTACATCAAATATGTTAAGTTATTAATTCACGTTTATTTGTATAGCGCTTTTCACAATACACATTTCAAAGCAGCTTTACAGAAAGTAAATTCTGTAACAATTTATTGTTACAATTTAGAGTGATATTTTATCAGAACAAACTGTCTATATAAGTTATGTATTTCAGAAATGCACATATGAAAAAAATCACAGTCAGCTAAAAATGTATTAATTTAAACAATGTAATAATTTAATGCAGATACAATAAGCTCATTGAAGTAATGCATACTTGTTTGATGCATACATGATTATTATGACATTTAGATATAAATATAGCATTGGTGCATGTTACTATATATGTTTTTAAGTTATTACTATATATTTGAGCAAATCAGTGTAATGAGATGCTCATATACACATAAACACTCAAAAACAATCATTCAGTTTTTATCAGAATAGCAATTTCTGTAATGTGTGTGTTTTGGAGAAAACCAACTCCCACACAGAATAGTTTTAAACAACGGCATATTAAAGTGTTATCATATTAAAATAAATGTTGCGTTGTGGTAACATGATCTCATTAGTGTGTGTTAATGAGATAAAATCATTATAATCTCTCACAGAATGATGAAGAGACAGACGTCAGGAGTCAGAGAAGATGATGGACTGAAGACTGAAGAAAGAACAGAATATCAACATGTCAAGCAGAGAAAGCAGAGGTCAGAGATTATGAATGATATTAATAGTTGAATGAACGTCATCTCTTTTAGGCCACGTCTACATTAATCCGGATAGATTTGATAATTGAGTTTTTGTTTCAAAACGGTCTCCGTCCACACTAGTGTTTTCAAGCGTTTTCCAAAGGTTTCTCATCCACACTGAAAAGTCGGAACAGGGCTCCAGACTAACTTTTTTCACTAGGAGCACACGCGCCCCCAACTGAAATTTTTAGGGGCACAATCAGAAAATTTAGGAGCACACACCGTAAATCAACATACTAACCAAATATTCAGATTTCAACTAATTTCCAGTATATTACTATTTACTAATAAATACTTTGATAATAGATGCAGAAATTACAATGCCTTTGCGCTCTGACTTGAGGCTAAGATTGTGTTTAACTAGGGTATTGTTTAAACTGTGAAGTGCCTGCACTGTTGGCAAACTTCGTGTTCCCCGCAGTCATGGGGTAGCGACTGCAACATTCGCAGTTCATGGAATTCGTCTCCTTACAGTACTACCTCAACCAGCTGAATTCTCGCAGACAGTCTTCCCGAAAATGGTGTGATTGGCCTTTTCGCCACACAAACTTCTCACTCTGAATCATCATCCGACTGTGACACTGTACTAGGGCTCCAGCGTTTCAAATAGCTCACGGTTCAGTTTGTATCACGGTTTTAGGTTCACGGTTTTGGTATGATTCAGTATGTGCTATGTTCAGGGGAAAAAAGACTGCTGTCAAATAAAATAAAGAAACAAATAATCTAACAACAAGCCAAAGCACAAATAAATACAATAGAGCAAAGATACTAATAAAATAAACTATGCTTTTCTGGTAGGTCTAACATTAGTTTTCAGGTACAGAAGTTGAATAAAATAATCAAATGTAAAATAACATTGCATATTTGACTGTATAAATTAAAGATTAATCCTTATTAAAGTTACAAAAGCTATTCAATTCAGAGCTGATTCAGTAGATAAGTTCACTTAAGGCATAACAGAAACAGACTATCTGCTAGGATACTCATCAAGACGGACATTGTCCATTCAAGTGTCCATTCAAGTGCAAAACTTGAAAGAGAACTCAATATTTGCACGCTGTCATACATCTATGGCTCTCTGAGACGAGTAGCCTACACATACACACAGACACATACACACGCGCGCACACACGCACACACACACAAATCTTCTAGACGCGAGTTCTCTTTCACGTCTTGCTCTTGAATGTTTACTTTGGCAAAGCTTAAATGAGTTTAGTCTAAATACCGATGGTAACGTCTGCAGTTCAGGTCTCGCCTGCGCTCGTGCGCTATCAACTCCCGGCTGGTGATGACGGCGTAAATGACAGGTCATGTTCGAGCATTTGGCACTCACGTGAACAGTGTTTAGTCATTTTGTTCATGTTTTCATTATTATCGCTGTTGTAAATGTATATTTTGGAAGCCAGCAAGTGAATTTAACTGCCACACTAGCCGCAGGTCGGAAGAACGAGTCAAAGTTTGCGTGCTCGTTGCTCAGACGCACATGTTGTTATATTTGTCTCCGTCTCCTTCCCACAGACGTTTAAACCATGGTTTAAACGCGCGCTCAAATATCTCTAGACCCCTCCCTCTCCACACATCAGCCACTTACACTTACACCCTATTCTTCTCACACTCATTGGTACTCATTCCGGATTCATTGATAAGCCTCTTCCACGTTTAACACCTTACAGCGCATGTTATAACTGTGTTACAACTCAGGTACAGCAGCCAAACACAATCTCAAGTTAATGATAAGAGCACAACTAAAACAAACACTGATCACCATAATGGTGTCTACAAATTACAGTTTTCTCCTTCAGTGATTCTGCTTGTTATCATCAGGTGTCTTCAATAATGCTCAATCATCACTCAATTATTCACTTAATTATCTCATTAACTTTAACACTGCTTCAGTGTTTATATAATCAACGCTCAGAGTGTTATACGTAACACTGAAGCAGTGTTAATTTAACACTGGGGATTTTGTTGTGAAGAGTCAAACATTTTGTGGTTTTGTAGTTGTGTTATTAGTTATTGTATCATATCCAAGAGTCAAACATAAGCGTTTTGTTTCTGCAGCTGTTTTTCGGGGTCCTGCTCGCAAGAGAAGATGGAGCAAAGAGAGAGACCCACCCAACAGTAAGTCTATAGATGAATATTGATGAACATGATAAACGACACGCAACAAATGTGGGCAGTTTTGCTCCCACTAAAACAGAAACTCAGACCATAAAAGCAGCTCCTGGTGGTGAGTTATCTCTGATATTTGAATCTTTCAGTTCATAACATGTTATTCTCATGTGTGTGTTTCAGTGAGCGATCTGAGGATCATTCTTCTGGGGAAGAGCGTGTCAGAAAACAGTGAAGTGGGAAACTTCATATTAGGACGAGCAGCGTTTGACAGTGAAGCTCCTCCAGATGTTGTAGAGAGAGTCGGAGGAAGACTGAAGGACAGACGTGTGATGGTCATCAACAGTCCTCAGCTGCTCCAGACAAAGATCTCAGATCATCAGATCACACACACTGTAAGAGAGTGTGTGTCTCTGTCTGATCCAGGACCTCATGTCTTCATACTCGTACTGCAATATAAAGACTTCACTGAGGAGGACATGAGAAGAGTCAAACAAGTGCTGGAGAAATTCAGTGAAGAGGCGATTAAGCGCACCATTGTGCTCACGACTGATGAAGAGAAACTGACAGCTAAAGGAGCATCTGTGAAAGCTAATGAATTCATTAAACAATTGACTGAAGAGTGTGGAGGAGGACATCTTCAACTTGATCATGAAATACAGAGACAGCTCTCTGGAATACTGCAACAACTAGAGAAGATACTCAGAGAAAACAATGAAGAATTTCTCACATGTGAGCTGCATTATGATGCTGAAGAAACACTGGTGGATGAAGATCTGAGCAGAACTTTTGCTTCACTCAGAACAGAGGAAGATTCGGATGGTGAGGAAACTCAAATAAGAAAAGAATAAGTTTTCTTTGCAGTTAACTATTGAAATTTGTCCTACTTTTGAAAAAAACATTAATGAACTACGTATATTCTGATGCCATATTATTGAATGTCAGGGGCAGATCAAATATGCAGATTCAGACTGAGGGTTTATAGGAAACAAAAACATTCAACAGAATATTTCTTTGCAGTACTGATCAAATCATCTGGCTTTTCCACCCAAATTATCACGTTATATCATCAGTGTTAAAGATAGACACTGGACAAATTCAACGATTCAGTTATGATGCATCATTGTGTGTTGTGAATCATGGCATCATATAGGGATTTGTATCATACTCTATAGTAGTTAATGATATCAAGTCACATTTAAGTGACATAAAGATATAAAGTGACTGTCAGGGTTTGTGCAGGTGCTGAAGACGAGGACACGGAATTTCCATATAATAATTTCCATTTAATTACAAAATGAAAACTTTCCAAACTTAAACAGGAACAAAACTCCAGGAAATCAGGAAACACACAACCATACGTAGACGACGATCGACAAACACTGGGAGAAAACACAGGGCTTAAATACACTTGAAATGATTGAATAATTAACTGAACACAGGTGATAAAACTGAACACAAACGAGGAGCGGGAAAACTTAACAGGGCTAAACCAAAAACCACAAAGACAGGGGAAACCAAGATCACAAAACAGAACTTAAACACATTGACTCGTTACTAGGCTTGGGAATCGGTTCCAGGTTCCGGTTTGGAACCGGTTCCGAACGTTCCGATCCATCGGAATCGTACACGTCCACACGTTAACGATTCCACTAACGATTCCGAATGTTCCGTTCCGTTCCATCCATTCCCGCGTCGCGGCATGACGTTACAGCAGGGTACCCGCGGGTCTTAAAAGCCTTGAAAAAGTCTTGAATTTGATCATCTCAAATTAAGGCCTTAAAAGCCTTGAATTTAGTATACAAAGTCTTGGATTTCGTTACAAAGGTCTTGTATTTTTTTTGCCTTTGCTAGGATTAAGTTCATACCGTAACAAAATTAACTGTAGGCTAATTCAAAATATATGCACGCAGCATTGAGTCAAAGAACGTATACTCTTTGGTTGAGTGCACCTCGCGCTCCACGTCATAGCAGAAAAGGCGATCGCGTGCGCACCCGTTACTATGGTTACTAGGCAAGTGAGGTACAGAACAAGATAGTACCTAGCCTAGTTTAATCCGCTGTTGCCACAAATGACAACATTTAAACCCCAAATAAGAGCTTTTCTGTTAAAAGAACATATTTTCTACCCGGTCTTTTCAATAGTATCTGGCAACCATGCGCGCGCTCTCTCTCTCTCTACACTGCTGAAGAAGCGGATGATCTGAAAACACAGACAAGCTGGAGTTCAGCGATCTTTATTTAAGATTTTCTACTTAAATTAAAGTGTCATTCAGTTGGTCTGTGTTCTGTCCATAGACTGTAAAAAAAAGTCACGAGCCGCTTGCGCTGTTTGTGCGAATCTGCGATCAAAATGCAGGCTGATATCCAGCAGTGTTCATACGAGCAAGAATGCAATGTTTCCCGAATATCCACACGATTTCAAATGTGACATTGATTTTATACAACAGTAAAAAAGAAAAGAAAAAATGGTAACATTAAATCATGTACTACATTTAAAACAGCATTATCAGGCTTGCTCTATAACGAAATATGTGGCTTTGAACGAATCATAAGATTCAATGAATGAATGACTCAAAGACTCACTCATAAAGATAGTGAGTTACCGCCACCTACTGGCGATTTTAAGGTTTTTTAACATTGCCAATTTAATGAACATTGTTTTATTTAAAGCATTATTTTTTTTTTTTTTTAAGTTATTACAAAGGTAAAAAATTAAATGGAAAAATTTATTTAAGTGGGCAAATCTTGTCCCTTAATGGAAAAGGTGTGAGTGCAGTCTAAGTGGAAAAGAGGGGGTCCAGGGGGTACAGCACTCTAAAACACTGGAGAACCACTGAACTTAGGAAAAGGGATAATTATGTAGAACTGCACAAATGCTACTGCTTAAGAGTGCTATGCCAATAATTTCTCATAAGCTTAATTGGCCTAGAGAGAATAATTATGACATTTTCTGATGTGCAAAAATGCAAAGACTTTGTCAACTACAACTATAAAAAACAGGATGACTCAAATGTGATTAAGACCAATAAGCATTTTCGTCTGAAGACTAAATCAAAAATGGCTTTCAAAATTAACACTGGCCTACATACACGTGCGCGCTACAATGCTGTTGCGTTTGTATTAAATATTAAGTAAATTTAATACATAATTTAATATAATTTAAGTAAAATGTTTTATTTAATTCAAGTAGCCTCCTTGTACATAATTATTTTCTAGGGTTTAAAATGTATACAGATTTGACATTTTCCTCTCATACTTCTGTCGGAATGGGTACGAAGTTGGCATTGAATTTCATTTGAAATGGTATTAAAAAGGTCTTAAAAAGCCTTGAATTTAAGTTGGAGGATCCTGGGGGTACCCTGCGTTACAGTATGCGACTGGATTTTTAAATCCCTCAAGACGTAAACGATCGAGAGTGCAGACCCGGGGAAGCAAATCTGGGCGACATTTACAGCTCCAATGACGGCATCAAAACAATGAAAGCATGGCGAAGCGGCTCTCCACGACTCTACTTTCGTCGGCGAAAAAGTTAAGAAACTCGACGCTATAAGCACTCAGTACCGAGCCGAGCAGTTCGCACGTGACTTTTATGCAGTGTTTCCCACACATAGACTAATTCGCGGCCACAAAATCAACTCCGGCCGCCACATATTGCGTTTCGTTCATTTTTTTTAAGGCTATTTAAAACACGCAGCGTATTCTTTCCGTTGTATTTCCTTTCCCCGCTCTCCCTCCGTCTCTCTATCACTCACGCGTCTCTCTCACATACACGCATACA
Source organism: Chrosomus eos (assembly GCA_036326025.1). Lineage (NCBI taxonomy): Eukaryota > Metazoa > Chordata > Actinopteri > Cypriniformes > Leuciscidae > Chrosomus > Chrosomus eos. The sequence continues at coordinate 41,380 of JAZAVI010000400.1, read as the reverse complement.
CACACACACACACACCCACACCGCGTCTGTCTGTGAGGCGCCAGACTGGACAAAAGCGAAGCGAACTCCGCGAGTGACACTGGGCGAGAGAGAGACAGAGTGTGACTTTTATTTAAACTTATATAAACGAATATAATTTATTTTACTGGGCAGTTTAAAGCTTGAAATGCCATAACCATATTTTGTTGTTACTTGAAGAGTGCAGTGTCAAGTTAGCCTGGCTAACGCCAGACCCAATTCTCGTTGAGACTTGGGTCTGGGAACCACATGTACATTTTCTCGTATTTGAGGCGTGGTTTACGAATGCCCGGCGCTGTTTATTGGATGCTAAGAATGTCTATCAAATGCTCATAGCCAACATATGTCGTCATCGTCTTGCTGTTCCCTCCCCGTTCTGTGATCCCGTTCTGTGATTGGTTCCCTAAATGAGGCGAAAAATCTGGCCATGGTATCCAGACTGCCTTTCAGCGTGAATTGAATCGCGCTGCGGTAAGGCAGTATGGGGAAACCCAGGCTAGTGTCAAGTGGCATCATGCAGTATTTGTACTGAAAAGGCTACTGAATAAATGTCTGTAATTTAAGGTCATTCCTATTTTATTTGTATACATTTTAATCATTAACTTTAAAAACACACTCTTTTTATTACTAAACTAACAGTAAAGGGTAAAAAAAATGAATTCCCCAAAAATAAAAAAGGAAAAAAACGGAATTTGGGAAAAATAAAACGGAATTTGGGAAAAAATAAAACTGATTTCATAGGGCCCTAAATATTGCACACTTGTTTTTCATTGTCTAAAACCACTTTAAATTAGACATTCAAAGCCAACAACTCTCAAAGTCACACTGTAAGTGTTCAGCAAATGGTACAGGAATCGATATGGGAATCGATAAGGAATCGCATCGATAAGCAGACTCGACAATGGCATCGATATCGATAATTTCTTAACGATGCCCATCCCTACTCGTTACAGTACCTCCCCCCTCCCCGAAGGCGCGTCCTCGCGCCGTATAACATCCAAAGGGGTGGGAGGGTGGGCGCCCTGGAGGCTGACGAGGGCATGGTGCAGGTCCAGGAAGCCTCCAGGGCGGAGCAGGCTGTGGGCGTGGCCACGGCGGAGCAGGCTGTGGGCGTGGCCACGACGGTGCAGGCTGTGGGCGTGGCCACGACGGTGCAGGCTGTGGGCGTGGCCACGGTGGAGCAGGCTGTGGGCGTGGCCATGGTGGAGCAGGCTGTGGGCGTGGCCACGGCGGAGCAGGCTGTGGGCGTGGCCACGACGGTGCAGGCTGTGGGCGTGGCCACGACGGTGCAGGCTGTGGGCGTGGCCACGATGGTGCAGGCTGTGGGCGTGGCCACGGTGGAGCAGGCTGTGGGCGTGGCCATGGTGGAGCTGTGGGACCCTCGGGCGTCCAGGGCGGAGCTGTGGGACCCTCGGGCGTCCAGGGCGGAGCTGTGGGACCCTCGGGCGTCCAGGGCGGTGCTGTGGGACCCTCGGGTGGCCATGGCGGTGAGGACCCTTCGGGTGGCCATGGCGGTGAGGACCCTTTAGGTGGCAGTGCTGCTGAGGACCCTTCGGGTGGCCACGGCGGTGAAGACCCTTCGGGCGGCCGTGGTGGTAAAGACCCTTCGGGTGGCCATGGCGGTGAGGACCCTTCGGGTGGCCATGGCGGTGTTATTTTTTCAGGCCTCCGTGGATCTTTGGCCGGCCACGACGAAGGCGTATAGCGCCCCCCCAAAATTTCCTTGGGGAGGACAGGTTCAGGATCGGGAACTGACTTGACATCAACGGGCGCTGGGTCAACGGGTTCTGGGTCAACGGGCTCTGGGCCTGGGTCAACAGGCTCTGGGTCTGGGTCAACGGGCTCTGGCTCTGGCGCTGGGTCAACGGGCTCTGGCTCTGGCTCAACGGGCTCTGGGTCAACGGGCTCTGGCTCTGGGTCAACGGGTTCTGGCTCTGGGTCAACGGGCTCTGGCGCTGGGTCAACGGGCTCTGGCTCTGGCGCTGGGTCAACGGGCTCTGGCTCTGGCGCATCATGGGACTCGGAACTGGACGGGGCCAGCACATCATGGGACTCGGAACTGGACGGAACCAGCATTTCAGGGAGCTTGGGGCTGGGCTCAGGCTCTGGCGGGCAGGCGACGGGCTCAGGATCTGGCTGGATGTGGCTGATTTGAACCCCAGCCTCGGCAGCCTTCTTTTTGGCCAGTCGCACCGATATCAGTGGGGGATCAGTCATACCGGATATCAGCCGGGGAAGTCCAGGGACCGATCTGGCGGCAGGGCTGATGCGGTGTGCAGGCTCTGGTGGGCAGACGATGGGCTCTGGTGGGAGCGTGCAGGTGATGGGCTCAGGCGTTGGCGTGCAGGTGATGGGCTCTTGCTCTGGCTGGCCGTGGAGATCGGGCTGGATGTCTCCCACGGTGAGTGAGGAACCACACACCCACAGCGTACGGGCAATGAATTTTACTAAAGGGAGGTGGAGATCTCCCAACAACAGTATCTGAGCGAGGGTATCGTCCATCCCACTCCAAAACTCATGTGTAAGGGACTCCTCATCCCAATTAGAGTCCCGGAAAAGATGGAGATATATCTCTGCATAGTCTTCCAGAGATCGGCCATCTTGTGGTACACAGAGCTCGTAATTCATTCCCTTTTTTTTTTTGTTATGGTCGATCGTTCTGTCAGGGTTTGTGCAGGTGCTGAAGACGAGGACACGGAATTTCCATATAATAGTTTTTAATTACAAAATGAAAACTTTCCAAACTTAAACAGGAACAAAACTCCAGGAAATCAGGAAACACACAACCATACGTAGACGACGATCGACAAACACTGGGAGAAAACACAGGGCTTAAATACACTTGAAATGATTGAATAATTAACTGAACACAGGTGATAAAACTGAACACAAACGAGGAGCGGGAAAACTTAACAGGGCTAAACCAAAAACCACAAAGACAGGGGAAACCAAGATCACAAAACAGAACTTAAACACATTGACTCGTTACAGTGACATAAATTTGAGTTAAAATATTAAACTAACAAGGCTATGAGTATAAGACTTATTTGATTAATAATTTCTTTTCATCAATAATTAAAACATAATTGCATAAACAGCAAAACTGATTAAAGTCTTCCAGTTTACATTTGATCCGATAGAAATTGACCCTTCGCTAAGCCACGTCCGAAAACTGCCACTGGCCAATCGTGTCTTAGCAACCGTAACTAGGCATGGGAGGTCTGGCAAGCTTTCGAGAGGGAAACATGCCGAAGCGTTGTGCGTATGGATTGTGCAAGTCACCCGGTATCCTAAAAGTTTGGACAGGGGAGTGGAATTTATTTCCTTCCCGAAAATCTAAAAGCCAAGGGGAGAAAAGATGCGTGGTGCGTGATCAAGCAGTGTGGGAGACCCCGTTCACAACTAAATGTTGACAGGATTAACAAAAACACCTATTGCTTGGAAATAATGACGGTTCTTTGTTCATAATGCATATATGTTAACGTAAAATAAGACGATTAAAGACAAGACGGAGAATCACTGACATACTTTAAAATATATTTCAGCATTTTGTTAATCGACGGCTTTATACCCCTGACTAAGTAACTTTAACCCAATCCGATCGCGGCTCTCCCGGTGTTAGTATTATTCCACAAGATTTATGGATATGGTGTTGATTTATAATTATTCGATTATTTTCACATTTCACTTACCCTGCTGTGCACGAACATACTGTAGCTGTTCCTCAATTTGTGTGTTTCCCATTTGAATGGTCAGCGTATGAGGCAGCGGCTGCTTGCGCTGGGACTATAGGCTTTAGCTTAAAATTTGTTATGAAATTATTCGCTAATCGGTTGTATATTATGCCTTGGGTACATCCCTCGAATGCATACTGCAGTCCCTTTTGTCTTGCTCTCTCAGATATTTCACATGTTCGCCAAAAATTACTAATTATCTCATTGGGAATGTCTGACACCGGTGCATACAAACTTTAATAGACGTGCCAGGCGCGCAAGCTTGACAGGCGTAGCAACAGTAACTAGGAAGGGCGGGGCTTAGCGAAGGGTCAATTAAATCTAAAATAAACAATATCTAAATATGTTTTAGTAACACATATTCTTGTGTTTAAGGAGGTGTAGGGGCCACCAGACAACAGAAGCTGAACTTGGTGCTGTGTGGAAGTGATGAAACACTGAAGAACTCAGTCTCAAAACTTATAAGAGCGAAGAAAGACGTGGATCTTCATGGTCGTGTGATCAGTCTGGTGGAGCTTCCAGCTCTGTGCAACACTCGGCTCTCAGAGGAGGAAGTGATGCGTCAGACTCTCCGCTGTGTGTCTCTCTGTGATCCTGGAGTTCATGTTTTCCTCCTCATTATTCCTGATGCTCCACTCAATAATGAAGACAAAGCAGAAATGGAGACGATCCAGAGGATCTTCAGCTCCAGAATCAACAAACACATGATGATCCTCATAATGCAGAATTCAGAGCCTCAGACAGCAGAACTCAATGAAGAATCACAGTCTGTCATTGAGAGTTTTGGAGGACGACATCATTTCTTTGGTCCCACCACACAAGTGTCCACGTTGATGGAGAACATTAAGAAGATTGTGGAAGAAAACAGAGGAGGGTTTTTCTCTACAGAGACATTTCTGGAGGCACAGATGAAAAAACTGATGAAATTTGAAGAGATGAAGAAGAAAATTCATTCACTAGAGACACCTTTACAGTTACAAGGTAAATACCAGAAAATAAGTTTAAATCTTAATCAGTGGAGCTTGAAAAATTACCAAAAAATATATATATTACCTTTAAATTCTACAGCAGTTGTATACTTTTAGTTTAGTTTTTCTTTGTTTCTGAATCAGAGTTAAATTTAATGCGATAATTAAATGATTAATTAAGAGATGATTCAGCATTAGTGATGAACACCTGCTGTTAACAAGCAGAATCACTGAAGGAAAGAGAAACACAAGAACTATAACTGACTTCAGACACAGCCTTAGATTAAATCAGCTGAAGATAAAAGAAGACATTGAATCTGTGAAGATCTCAGCAGAGGAGGAATAAACAACTCCACAAACAGCATTACCAGCTTCACTTATTACTAACCAGACTGACTTTATTTCTGCCATTCATCTGCAGACGGTCTTGTTGATGTTTTGTTTTGAAAATGTTTGGTCGTCATTATGTGATCAGAGTTTCCTTTAGTTGGGCAGTTTGACTCTTGGCTTTTTATGTGAGTGTGTGGTATTTGTAACAGTGGTTAACAAAATACATAATTTGTTGCAAAGGAAGCCAGAAACAAAGATGATCAGGGGCCTTATTTATAAAACTTTGCGTAGGATTTGCGTCAGAAGTGGCATACGGATGAAACATAGGACGTGCGTATGCACAGAAATATTCGGATTTATAAAACCGTGCGCACGCAGTTTTCCCTTAATAAATCACAATCAATTCTAAATGTAGCGCAGCTTTTGCGGCTTCATGTCACTCCCATAGTTGCCCATAAATAGTCTGTGAAATGCCCACAATTTAATATTCATCGATTGCGGAATCATGGCAAATACAGAGAGGAAAACCAAGAAACTTAACTTCACTCAATGTCAAGTAGAAATTATCGTTGGCGAGGTGGAAAAGAGGAGTAAAATGTTGTTTGGAGGGCACAGTGTGGGCATTACTAATGCCAAAAAGGCACTTGAGTGGCAAAAGGTTGCAGACGCCGTTGATGCAGCCTCAAAACCTCGGACCGTGGCCGAAATAAAAAAGAAATGGTCGGACATCAAAGTCGATGCAAAAAAGCCTCTATAGCGCTCCATTACGTATTGTGATGGCATCATGGCATTTTATTTCCATCCATTTGATTGCATCCGACAAGCTACAGATGTGTTATGAGGATGAATTGCATAACATACCAATATTATTGCAGAACATGTTTCTTTTTGCAAATATGTGTTAATTAGGGCTGGACCAGAATATTCGAATATTCGTTCGGTGGGTTGGTATTCGGTTTGAAAATGTGACATTCGAATATTCGGGTTTTTTTTTTGTTTTTTTTTGCAAATCTGGCATCCCCCTCGAAACGGTTCTCATTCGCGCTTGTATATGTTTTACACTATACAATCTGTTGAAATGCAATACTTTACATATAAATTCGTTATAGCTACTTAATAAATAGATATTGGCTTCTTCTTGGACTACTAAAAGTGTTCCTGCAACGGGAGTATTCTCTGGCTAGAGCGCAGAACAGCGGAGTTTGTATAGACAGAAGTGAATGCCTGAGCTTGTATTTTGGGTTAAGCTGCATTGCTTTGACATTGTGGAAAATAGAATAATAGAAACAAAATATATTAAAATGTATGTAGTATTAAAATGTATAAATGTATGTATTAGTGTGTTTTATATCACTAGTGCAGTGTCCATTCTCGGAGTATATAAGATAGCATATCGGAGTCCATTCTCTGCTCGCGTGAGGCGCGCCGCTTCTTCATTTAAATCTACTTTTTCAGTATTTTGTTAGTGAGACTATTAGACTAGCCTACCTTATTAGAAATATTGCTTAAGTTACAGACCTGTGTGTGTTTTATATCACTAGTGCAGAGGCAGAGCAGTGTCCGTTCTCGGATAAGCTCTGCTCGCGTGAGGCGCTCCGCTTCCCGCTCGCGCTGCTCTGTAAGTTTATTAAAAGTTTATTCATTCTGAACGTGTCGCGTCTCGCCTGTCTATCTATATTGCACCAAATACACTGCACTCCCTCGTGAAGTCGTTTGGATGAACGGTATATTATTTAAATAAATAATATTATTTAGAGAATTTGAAGCGGATTTTACATGCGCTTCAAGAGGCACACACGCACACTTGCACACACACGCACATTTGCACACACGACATACGCAAGGTCTCTCCCTCTCTTTGTCGTGCGTGCGCTACACGGTTTGGAGCTCGCGAGCAGATTCCGGGAGATTTTAATACATTTGCGGGCATCAGGGAGCCGCTATCAATATGCGGGAGACTTGGGATGTCTGAGACATAATAGAGATTCCGAAGCTTCGAATATTCGATGTTCATTCCTACCGAAGCTTCGAAGCTCAAAAAATGGTATTCGGACCAGCCCTAGTGTTAATTTGCATTTCTGTTGTAATCTTCGTTTGATTTTATTAGTTCTACACTGCAGATCGATCAAACGGGTGTTCGTGTAGTAGGCTGTTAATTGTAATACTTGCTTTGTGAAGTCTTCATTTTATTTATGAGAGGCAGTATTGCCATTTCTTTAACACAACGGTCTACACTTTCACACACTTTCACGTGTTTCTTCCATCTGCTGACGGTGTCGCCATTTCTCATTTCACCCGTTTTTGTGTGTACGCCTGGGTCAGAGCTTGCGTGAAGGACCGCACATTTTCCCGTCAAGTTTGCTTTTTATAAATACCAATTATTGCATAGAGAGCGGCGTACGCCTTCTTTTGTGTGTACGCAACGTTTATAAATGAGGCTCCTCGTGATCTGGTTTTCAGCATTGTAAAGTAGAATAACTTCTGTTTTTAATTTTCAGGTTCAAGAGAAAAAACAGATGAATTAAGGATTGTGCTTCTGGGAAAAACTGGAGTTGGGAAAAGTGCAGCTGGAAACACAATCTTGGGAAGAAAAGCGTTTACAGCAGAAACATCTCAAGAGTCAGTGACTAAAGAGAGTCAGAGAGAAACATCTGACATCAACGGCCGACACGTTACTGTGATCGACACTCCAGGACTGTTTGATACTGAACTAACGAATGAAGAGATCCAGAGAGAAATCAGACACTGCATCTCCATGATCCTGCCTGGACCGCATGTGTTCATCATTGTGCTCAATTTAGGACAACGATTCACTCGAGAAGAAGCAACATCAGTGAAGATCATCCAAGAGACGTTTGGTGAGAAATCTTTAATGTTCACCATGGTGCTCTTCACCAGAGGAGACTATCTGAAGGACAAAAACATTGATCAGTGTTTGGGAAAACCTGGATCTCCTCTGATGAATCTGATTGAAGCGTGTGGAAACAGATATCATGTGTTCAATAATAATCAGCCTGGAGCCCGAACACAGGTGTCTGATCTACTGCAGAAGATAGACGACATGGTGAAAGCAAACGGAGGGAGTTTCTACTCGTGTAAGATGTTCAGAGAAATGGAGAAAGAAAAACAAGAACAACAGATGAAAATCCTGATGGACAGAGTCAGAGAAACAGAAGAGGAGATGAACAAACTAGTAGAAGAGACAGAGAGAATGAAGATGATGATGGAAGAAGAACGACAGAATCATGATGAAGAGAGAAAGAGAAGAGAAGAAGAACTCAAAAGAGAACAAGAGAAACATCAGAGAGAGACACGAGACGAAATGAGACGAGACAAAGAGAATGTGAAGAAAGAAAAAGAAAATCTACAGATCAGATATGACTCAGACATAGAAAGACTGATGAACAGAATAGAAAATGAAAGACAGAATCATGACAAAGAGAGAAATAGAAGAGAAGACGAGTTTAATGCAAGAGTAGAACACTATAAAACAATAATGAAAGAGAAAGAAGAGAGGGAGGAAAAGATGTGTGAGGAAATGAAGAGAGAACTAGAGACATTTAAACATGAAATAGAGGAAATGAGGCAAGAAAAGGAGAAAATAAAAACAGAAAAAGACCAATTTCAGATGGAAATAGACAGACTGATGAATAGAATAGAGAATGACAGACAGAATCATGAAACTGAGAGGAAGAGAAGAGAAGAAGAGATAAATGAGAGAGAAGATCAATTTAAAAGAGAACTGAAAGAGAAAGAAGAACTGATGAAGAAACATGAAGAAGAGAAAGAGAGAATAAAGATGATGATGGAGGAAGAACGACAGAATCATGATGAAGAGAGAAAGAGAAGTGAAGAACTCAAAAGAGAAATAAGAGAACAAGAGGAACATCAGAGAGAGACACGAGACGAGATGAGACGAGAACGAGAGACATTTAAACATGAAATAGAGGAAATGAGACAAGAAAAAGAGAAAATAACAATAGAAAAAGAAAAGATTAAAACTGAATACGAGACAAAACGAATGCAGTGGGAAAAACAGGAACAAGATGAAAGACAGAAAAAAGAAGAGAAGAAAAAAGAACAACAAGAAAAAAAATCTGAACTTCTCAAGAAACAAAGAAATCGGCTCGATCACACAAAGAGTAAGTTGAAATATCTTTTAAATTCTGTAAAAGATCAACTTTTTATGTTCAATAGTGTAAACATTATTTCATTTAATTTCATTCTGTTTGTTTTCAGTTGTTGAAATAGTTCTGCTGTAGATTCTGACTTTACAATCATCTTCTACAAAAGCTTAAAGTTTAAAGTTCAGGTGTCCATGTTTCGTTCAGTCTGTGAACAGCATCTGTGTGTAATTAAACACTGAAATATAAACTGAACTCAGATGAAGACTGTCAGCATACAACAACTCACACTATTTCTAAAGTAAAGATTAACGTCTATTATACCATGGTCTGGGTGAATACTCGATTCTGATTGGCTGCAGGGTGTCCGTTAAAAAGTGATAGAGGACACCTAGTAAAGTAGTTCTGGTGAAACTGCCTGTTTACCATTCGAAATTAATAAATAAATGTGCTGCCTACAACAGCTGTGTGAGTAACCATAGCAGCAGGCAGTCAAAGTATCCGTTAACAATTTGCTCAATCAAAACAAACATCTAACCTTAGTTAGATATTACATAGCCTACTAATACAACAGTGAGCGACTTCGTTATTTCATCTTCAGTCTCTCACGGACTAACGGAGCCCAGTAAGCCCGCAGACTGCTCTCGCATCGATGGCCTGTCACCGACATTTGACGGCTCCAGTCCAGCATCGGAGAGTCGACCTACAGCGGTGCTTCGGAGGCTGTGGTTAGTGTAGACTAGTGTAACACAGTGTTTTATGTTTAATTAAAAAAAATAACTATGTCTACCTTTGTGTTTAGTTTCATGAAAAAAAATGCATTTTTGAACCTGAAGGGTTCTACAAGCTGAGCGGACTATAAATATCGCAAGTTGCTAAATAAATCGTCAGGCAAGTTATTATTTGAAAAAAACTAGATTTAGCCTAATTAAAATATAAACTAATGTTTTAAAAAAATTTTATTTGGCAAGTGACCATGGTATAAGCGGGTTAATGCCCTTCGAGGTGTCCGTTGTCATGTTTTAATGGACTTCGGCGGAGGCAACCGTCCTCCGCTGCGCGTCGGCCGGTTTACACCTCGCCGTCGTCCATTAAAACCTGACAACGGACACCTCGTCGGGCATTAACCCTTACTTAATCTTCATTTCATATATTCTTGTGCAAATGATAAATAGACTTGAAGTTATGTTCGTTTCCTAAACTGGATTGAATTGTTATATTCCTCCCGCATGAAACACACCTGATGAAACTCCTCAGCTGGTTTAATGGCAGCGTTAGATGAGGAAAACATCTAAAATCATGGAGAATTCAGAACATTTGCAACCCTTGCAAAATTATAAATGTTAAACTTTATTTGAAGGATTTGATATGAAATGTGATATTATTTTGCTGTAATAGCAAATGGTTACTATTGTAAACTGTTCCATGTGTGTTACTGTATTTATTTTGTGTTATTTCTTTCTAGGCTTTGGAACAGAAATGGAGGGAGCAAATATGATGTTCACTCAGCATTTAAATTTAGTCCTACTGGGAAAAATAAAATCTGGGAAGAGTGCATCAGGAAACACAATACTGGGACGACAAGCTTTCATGTCAAGGAAAAGCTTAACTTCAGTCACACAAAATGTTGCTGCTGAATCTGGAACTGTTGATGGGTTTCCAGTCACTGTTTATGACACACCAGGATTATTCAACACAAAGCTGAGTGACAAAGAGATTGAGCAGATGATAAATGAAAATGTTCTTCAGAGATGTGAATCTGGTCGCTGTGTGTTTCTACTGGTCATCAAAGCTGACAGTTTTACTGAAGAAGAGAGAAAAAACTATAGAGAAGATTGAGAAGTTGTTAGGAGAAGAGCGCTTGAAGAAAACCTGGATTCTCTTCACCAGAGGAGACGAACTGGAGGAAGAAAACACAACTATAAAAGAGTTCATCGATGAGACTGAACCACTGAAGAAACTCGTTCAGAAATATGATCAGAGATACTGTGTGTTCAACAACAAGAAGAGAGAACCTAATGGACAAGTTAAAATGCTGCTTACAAAAATACTTAAGCCTTACTTTGACATACAGGGTGAGTCTTTTATACCAGTCTTTAATAATTATACTGGACACTTTTTAATTACAATTCTTTGTGGTAAATGTCTGTTAAAAATAGTCTTCAATATATATATTTTTTTTCGCAGGAGAAGCGATGCTGAAGCCGAATCCACTGATGAAGAAAATACCAGACAACAATGAACCAGACGCTCCTACTGCCAGTCTCTCATCCAGACGGATTGTTCTTCTGGGTAAAACTGGTTTTGGGAAGAGTGCAGCTGGAAACACAATACTGGGACAGAGAGAGTTTGACTCTGTGATGAGAGCGAGTTCAGTAACCAGTAAATGTTCAGAAGCTCACGCCACTGTGTCTGGCAGATCTGTGTCTGTAGTTGATACTCCTGGATTCTTTGACACAAAGATGACACATGAAGAGTTGATGACAGAGATAGCCAGAAGTGTTTATATATCCAGTCCTGGACCGCACGCTTTTCTCATTGTGTTTCCTGTGAATAACAGATTCACTGAAGAGGAGAAGCAGATTCCTCAGATGATTGAGATGATGTTTGGTGAAGAAGTGTTAAAATACTCCATCATTCTCTTCACTCATGGAGATCAGCTAGAAGGAGAGTCTGTAGAGAAACTCATTCACAGAAACAGTAGATTAAGACATCTAGTTGGTCAGTGTGGAGGCAGATTTCATGTCTTCAACAATGAAGATGAGAAAAACAGAGATCAGGTGAATGATCTACTGAAGAAGATTGACAAAATGATAGAGCAGAATGGAGGAGGACACTACAGTCATCAGATGTATGAAGATGCTGAGAGATTCAAACGAAAAGAAGAAGAGAGGAGATGGAGAGAGGAAGAAAAGAGAAAACAACAAGAGAAGAAACGAGTGCAAGAGGAGATGGAGAAAGTGAGAAAGGCAGAGGAGAGAATCAGAGCAGAGATGGAAGCTAAAACAGAGAGACAGAGTGAGGAACAACTCTTTAAAATAAACATGCTTATACTTTAGATGTCAACGTATTGAATCTGCAATCCTTTTTGTATTTTTTTTTTTTTTTTTTTTTGGAAAAGTTTTTATTTGTTTAAATTATATGAATATGTGAATAAAAAGGAAGTAGCCTAAACACTGTAACTCCTGACCTCAGTAATCTGGTAATTTCGTGTGCACTGGTAATCATATGTTTTCTAATAAAGACAAGGTAATAATAATTTTACATACAGGACACAGTGAAACAACAGTGGGCAACTGGATATAATAGCACAGCATATTTTTTAAATGAAGGAGTTTGAGTTTTTCGATGGCATCTCCTGTGAAGCTGATCTCAACGCCCACTACTTATGAGCGTGTTAATTGTATTTTATTTCTTTATTTATTGTGTAGATACACTGAAGCTGAATCCACTGATGAGGAAAATACCAGTCTCCAGTCCCTCGTCCAGACGGATTGTTCTTCTGGGTAAAAGTGCAGCTGGGAAGAGTGCAGCTGGAAACACAATACTGGGACAGAGAGAGTTTGACTCTATGATAAGTGTACATGCAGTAACCCGTGAATGTTCAGCTGCTCACGCCACTGTTTCAGGCAGATCTGTGTCTGTAGTTGATACTCCTGGGTTATTCGACACAGAGATGAGAAATGAAGATTTAATGACAGAGATAGCGAGAAGTATTTGTATATCCAGTCCTGGACCGCACGCTTTTATTATTGTGTTCAGAGTAGATGTGAGATTCACTGAAGAGGAGAAGCAGATTCCTCAGGTGATTGAGATGATGTTTGGTGAAGAAGTGTTAAAATACTCCATCATTCTCTTCACTCATGGAGATCTGCTAGAAGGATATTCAATAGAGAAACTCATTCAGGAGAACAGTAGATTAAGAGATCTAGTTGGTCAGTGTGGAGGCAGATTTCACGTCTTCAACAATAGAGATGTGAATAACAGAGATCAGGTGAATGATCTACTGCAGAAGATTGACACAATGATAGAGAAGAATGGAGGAGGACATTACAGTAATCAGAGGATTGAAGATGCTCACAGATTCAGACGAGAAGAGGAAGAGCAGAGAAAACAAAGAGAGGAGAAACCAAAAGACACCTGTGTCTGTAGTTGATACTCCTGGATTTTTGATACTTCCTTGAAATACAAAATACTCCATCATTCTCTTCACTCGTGGAGATCAGCTGACACTACAGTCATCAGAGGATTGAAACAACATATATTGATAGTAAGAAATTGTAATATGTAAATTAATTCTGTGGTATTTCAGTATTGGTTTTGTTTGTCCAGATGTTTTGTACATTGTAATGCAATATTTGTCATTGTGATATTCTGTAAATATCTTCTTTTTTTTTAACTCAAATCAGTATATCATGCATCAATTAATCTAGTAGGAAACATTATTCATCTAATAAGCACATTAATACACAGTCAGTATTTACATTGATATTTTGAACCTCCTGTCTGGGTTTATTTTGAGATTATTAGTTGACTGAACACACTTTAAAAAGAGATGTTTAAAAACAACACAGAGTCGAAGGTATTTTGACATGTGGATTTTTAACATAAAAAAATATATATATTTTTAAAGACAACTCGCACAGGATCTTACAGTCAGACTCACACAGACATCAAGAATCAACACATGAATCTCAACAATAGTGACAAACGGAACGCTTCAAAGCAATGCATGCTGGGAGCCACCATAGTACAAAACTCATCCATGACTCCCAGCATCAACAGCCATCCTACTATTCTGGCTATTTGCTTTTATTTATTTATTTTTGCTGTTTTTGTTGTGACTTAATTAGCTTTTTTTAATATTCAGAGTTGATCATTTATATGAATATTTTGTTGATTGTCATCATTGTTGAGATTCTTACACTGATTCTTGAAGTGTGTGTTTGACTGCAGCTCAAAACTTTCTGAAAACATTGTTTATTGTTATAAGAGATTGTTCTGCACTATTGGATAACATGATGTAGTTTCACAAGACTGTTATAACTAATAACAAAAAGAAATGCACATCATCCATATAGGCCTACTCAAAAACTTGACAATTATTTCATCATCATTGAATATCTAACCATATTTGCTGTCGCCATAACAAATGTACTTTATTAAAATACAGTTACAGCAGCCAGATTCAAGAGCCCAAATAAAGGAGCCGTTAATCACGATTCTGGTGACTTCAAATAAAACATTCAATGAAACATCAAACCTCTTTGATTCTCAATAAGAGCTTGTCTATGTAGATTCATGATGTCTAAAACATCCAAATGTTCAAACAAACTCCTTATTAAACATGACTGGACTACATAAACACAAGTTAACAATACGTGTCAGTGTTCATCCAAACACTCAGTTGTAAAAACACAGGAAGTAACTCTGGCAAATACACACCTACAGTCACATGTGACACATATCCGACACAAAAAGTTTTCAACACACTTCTGTGTAAGAGGAATAACACATTCGTTGAGTTGCAGGTAAATGTGTAGTAATTATATAAACACAGAGATGTGTTAAGAAACGACACAGGTTGTGTGTTAAATTTCACACAACATGTGCTGTCCCTGAGCACACACACACTACGCGTGTTAAAAACTACACAACATGTGTTGTCCTCAAGCACACACACTACTTGTTAAAATCTACACATGTGCTGTCCCTGAGCACACACACACTACATGTGTTAAAGTCTACACAACATGTGTTGTCCCTGAGCACACACACTACATGTGTTAAAGTCTACACAACATGTGTTGTCCTTGAGCACACACACTACATGTGTTAAAATCTACACAACATGTGTTGTCCCTGAGCACACACACTACATGTGTTAAATTACACAACATGTGTTGTCCTGAGCACACACACTACATGTGTTAATCTACCAACATGTGTCTGAAAACCACAGTGTTTAAAATCTACACAACATGTGTTGTCCCTGAGCAACCACACTAACATGTGTTAAAGTCTACACAACATGTGTTGTCCCTGAGCACACACACTACATGTGTTAAAATCTACACAACATGTGTTGTCCCTGAGCACACACACTACATGTGTTAAAAGTCTACACAACATGTGTTGTCCTGAGCACACACACTACATGTGTTAAATCTACACAACATGTGTTGTCCCTGAGCACACACACACTACATGTGTTAAAATCTACACAACATGTGTTGTCCCTGAGCACACACACTACATGTGTTAAAATCTACACAACATGTGTTGTCCCTGAGCACACACACTACATGTGTTAAAGTCTACACAACATGTGTTGTCCCTGAGCACACACACTACGATGTGTTAAATCTACACAACATGTGTTGTCCCTGAAGCACACACACTACATGTGTTAAAATCTACACAACATGTGTTGTCCCTGAGCACACACACTACATGTGTTAAAGTCTACACAACATGTGTTGTCCCTGAGCACACACACTACATGTGTTAAAGTCTACACAACATGTGTTGTCCCTGAGCACACACACTACATGTGTTAAAATCTACACAACATTGTTGTCCTGAGCACACACATACAGTTAAATCTACACAACATGTGTTGTCCTGAGCACACACACTACATGTGTTAAAATTACACACAACATGTGTTAGTCACCTGAGCACACACACTACATGTGTTAAAGTCTACACAACATGTGTTGTCCCTGAGCACACACACTACATGTGTTAAAGTCTACACAACATGTGTTGTCCCTGAGCACACACACTACATGTGTTAAATCTACACAACATGTGTTGTCCCTGAGCACACACACTACATGTGTTAAAGTCTACACAACATGTGTTGTCCCTGAGCACACAACTACATGTGTTAAAATCTACACAACATGTGTTGTCCCGAGCACACACACTACATGTGTTAAAGTCTACACAACATGTGTTGTCCCTGAGCACACACACTACATGTGTTAAATCTACACAAACATGTGTTGTCCCTGAGCACACACACTACATGTGTTAAAGTCTACACAACATGTGTTGTCCCTGAGAACACAACACACTACATGTGTTAAAGTCTACACAACATGTGTTGTCCCTGAGCACACACACTACATGTGTTAAAATCTACACAACATGTGTTGTCCCTGAGCACACACACTACATGTGTTAAATCTACACAACATGTGTTGTCCCTGAGCACACACACTACATGTGTTAAATCTACACACATGTGTTGTCCCTGAGCACACACACACTACATGTGTTAAAATCTACACAACATGTGTTGTCCCTGAGCACACACACTACATGTGTTAAATCTACACAACATGTGTTGTCCCTGAGCACACACACTACATGTGTTAAATCTACACAACATGTGTTGTCCCTGAGCACACACACTACATGTGTTAAAATCTACACAACATGTGTTGTCCCTGAGCACACACACTACATGTGTTAAAGTCTACACAACATGTGTTGTCCCTGAGCACACACTACTACATGTGTTAAAATCTACACAACATGTGTTGTCCCTGAGCACACACACTACATGTGTTAAAGTCTACACAACATGTGTTGTCCCTGAGCACACACCACACATGTGTTAAAATCTACACAACATGTGTTGTCCCTGAGCACACACACACTGTGTTAAAATTCTACACAACATGTGTTGCCTGAGCCACACACTGAATCCACACATGTTGCTTTGAAATCTACACAACATGTGTTGTCCCTGAGCACACACACTACATGTGTTAAAATCTACACAACATGTGTTGTCCCTGAGCACACACACTACATGTGTTAAAGTCTACACAACATGTGTTGTCCCTGACACACACACTACATGTGTTAAAATCACACAAATGTGTTGTCCCTGAGCACACACACTACATGTGTTAAAATCTACACAACATTGTTGTCCTCGAGCACACACACTACATGTGTTAAAATCTACACAACATGTGTTGTCCTGAGCACACACACACGTGTAAATCTACACAAATGTGTTGTCTAAGCACACACACTACGTGTAAAATCTACAGTGTGTCCCTGAGCACACACACTACATGTGTTAAAGTCTACACAACATGTGTTAGTCCCTGAGCACACACACTACATGTGTTAAAGTCTACACAACATGTGTTGTCCCTGACACACACTACATGTGTTAAAATCTACACAACATGTGTTGTCCCTGAGCACACACACTACATGTGTTAAAATCTTCACAACATGTGTTGTCCTGAGCACACACACTACATGTGTTAAAATCTACACAACATGTGTTGTCCCTGAGCACACACACTACATGTGTTCAAATCTACACAACATGTGTTGTCCCTGAGCACACACACTACATGTGTTAAAATCTACACAACATGTGTTGTCCTGAGCACACATACTACATGTGTTAAAATCTACACAACATGTGTTGTCCCTGAGCACACACACATACATGTGTTAAAGTCTACACAACATGTGTTGTCCCTGAGCACACACACTCATGTGTTAAAATCACACAACATGTGTTGTCCCTGAGCACCACACTACATGTGTTAAAATCTACACAACATTTGTTGTCCTCGAGCACACACACTACATGTGTTAAAGTCTACACAACATGTGTTGTTCCCTGAGCACACACACTACATGTGTTAAAAGTCTACACAACATTGTGTTTGTCCCTGAGCACACACACTACATGTGTTAAAATCTACACAACATGTGTTGTCCCTGAATACACACACTACATGTTTAAGTCTACAAACATGTGTTGTCCCTGAGACACACACACTACATGTGTTAAAATCTACACAACATGTGTTGTCCCTGAGCACACCACACACTACATGTGTTAAAATCTACACAACATGTGTTGTCCCTGAGCACACACACTACATGTGTTAAAGTCTACACAACATGTGTTGTCCCTGAGCACACACACTACATGTGTTAAAGTCTACACAACATGTGTTGTGCCTGAGCACACACACTACGTGTTCAAATCTACACATGTGCTGTCCCTGAGCACACACACTACATGTGTTAAAATCTACACAACATGTGTTGTCCCTGAGCACACACACTACATGTGTTAAAGTCTACACAACATGTGTTGTCCCTGCACACACACTGCATGTGTTAAAGTCAACACAACATGTGTTGTCCCTGAGCACACACACTACATGTGTTAAAATCTACACAACATTTGTTGTCCTCGAGCACACACACTACATGTGTTAAAGTCTACACAACATGTGTTGTCCCTGAGCACACATACTACATGTGTTAAAATCTACACAACATGTGTTGTCCCTGAGCACACACACTACATGTGTTAAAGTCTACACAACATGTTTTAGTCCCTGAGCACACACACTACATGTGTTAAAGTCTACACAACATGTGTTGTCCTTAGCACACTACATGTGTTAAAATCTACACAACATGTGTTGTCCACGAGCACACACACTACATGTGTTAAAGTCTACACAACATGTGTTGTCCCTGAGCACACACACTACATGTGTTAAAATCTACACAACATGTGTTGTCCCTGAGCACACACACTACATGTGTTAAAGTCTACACAACATGTGTTGTCCCTGAGCACTCACACTACATGTGTTAAAATCTACACAACATGTGTTGTCCCTGAGCACACACACTACATGTGTTAAAATCTACACAACATGTGTTGTCCCTGAGCACACACACTACATGTGTTAAAGTCTACACAACATGTGTAGTCCCTGAGCACACACACTACATGTGTTAAAATCTACACAACATGTGTTGTCCCTGAGCACTCACACTACATGTGTTAAAATCTACAACATGTGTTGTCCCTGAGCACACACACTACATGTGTTAAAATCTACACAACATGTGTTGTCCCTGAGCACACACACTACATGTGTTAAAATCTACACAACATGTGTTGTCTTGTCCCTGAGCACACACACTACGTGTGTTAAAATCTACACAACATGTGTTGTCCTCAAGCACACACACTACGTGTTAAAATCTACACGTGCTGTCCCTGAGCACACACACTACATGTGTTAAAATCTACACAACATGTGTTGTCCCTGAGCACACACACTACATGTGTTAAAATCTACACAACATGTGCTGTCCCTGAGCACACACACTACATGTGTTAAAGTCTACACAACATGTGTTGTCCCTGAGCACACACACTACATGTGTTAAAGTCTACACAACATGTGTTGTCCCTGAGCACACACACTACATGTGTTAAAGTCTACACAACATGTGTTTTCCCTGAGCACACACACTACATGTGTTAAAATCTACACAACATGTGTTGTCCCTGAGCACACACACTACATGTGTTAAAATCTACACAACATGTGTTGTCCTCGAGCACAAAATCACAAAAAAGTGCAAAATCGGTTAACTGTTATCTCTTCATGAACATTTCTCAAAAGCAGCGTTATCAATCAGGGGTTGAAGCGTGAATAACTGAATAATGTACAGTACAGTGAGTCTGTCCAGTCATTGAGCAATTTTCAAACATTGTCTTGTACTTTATGTACTCGTCTATTGATTAAATGGTTTAATATTTTTACATCTTTCTGCCTCACTTTAATCTTAGAATTATGTGAGTATGGGTATGTAATTACCAGACACAATTTGTGTGTTAAAATGACACATCACATATATTGTGTTAAATTTGATGTGTGACATTTTTAACACATCTCCTGAATAATCTGCCTTGCTCATGACCTTTGCTTATCTGACATTGAAATTTTACTCTTTCCTTGAGGTTTGATGGATGTTTGTGACATCTACAACAAAGAATAAATATATCATTTAAATTTGTATAATGGCAACTGTCAGTGCGTGAACAGGCTTTTAGGCTTGAATTTAGGCTATTTCAATAGATTTTTTCTTAAAGTGAAAGTGAAAGTGACACGTGATGGCCAAGTATGGTAACCCATACTTGGAATTTGACCTCTGCATTTAACCCATCCAAGTAAGTGCACACACATTAGGAGCAGAGTAGTGAGTAGTGAACACACACACACTGCAAACGTGGACACACACACCCGGAGCAGCGGGCAGCCCTGAGTGGCGCCCGGGGAGCGATTGGGGTTAGGTGCCTTGCTCAAGGACACCTCAGTTATATTCCTGCCGGCACTGGAATCGAACCAGCAACCTTTGGGTCACCAGTCCAACTCTGTTACCATTAGGCCATGACTGCCCCCAGTCAGTGAAGTGAAGCCAGTCAGTGAAGCCAGTGAAGTCAGTCAGTGAAGCCAAATAACTGGGTGACAAATAGCATGCATATTGACTATTAATTTTACAGGCTAACAAATACAGTGTTTGGAAAACTCTTAATTAGAAAAACAATAAATGCATTTATTTTTTATTTTTTTATTGAATATCAAGATTTACAAAGAAACATGGCTGCATAACTTCCTTTTCTTCAGAATAGGATACAAGGGAAATATAGCCAGAGGGAGCAGCTCTTAATACAACAAGAATATAAATGTAGTCGAAGTACAAAAATAAGGATATTTGTAAGGAAAATAAACATTTAAATAAATAAATGGTAAGGAATTATAATAAAACATACATGACATAAGGGGTGAATTCAGACTTTTTCTCAGACCATTTATCTCAGTTGGGAAGTGTTTTAGGGTTTCATATATTTTTTGTGCTTTAGGACCTTTCAGAATTTTTAAGGATTTTATATACAGTTTAAATTAATTTAAAAAAACAACAAATTTGGGAGATGATTTCAAAATTCTACACTTGTGAATGAAGAATTTAGCTAGACATACAATTGTATTAATACACAGCTCATCACCCTTCCCACTACAGCGATAAACAGTTGCGGGAGACGGAGGAACAAGAGGCGGCCAGAGCGAGACCTGTACAAGCCGCAATACAGCGATGAACAGTTGTGGGAGACGGAGGAACAAGAGGCGGCCGGAGCGAGACCTGTACGAGCCGCAATACAGCAATAAACAGTTGCGGGAGACGGAGGAACAAGAGGCGGCCAGAGCGAGACCTGTACAAGCCACAATACAGCGATGAACAGTTGCGGGAGACGGAGGAACAAGAGGCGGCCGGAGCGAGACCTGTACGAGCCGCAATACAGCGATGAACAGTTGGGGAGACGGAGGAACAAGAGGCGGCCGGAGCGAGACCTGTACGAGCCGCAATACAGCGATGAAACAGTTGCGGGAGACGGAGGAACAAGAGGCGGCCGGAGCGAGACCTGTACGAGCCGCAGATACAGCGATGAACAGTTGCGGGAGACGGAGGAACAAGAGGCGGCCGGAGCGAGCCGCAATACAGCGATGAACAGTTGCGGGAGACGGAGGAATAAGAGGCGGCCAGAGCGAGACCTGTACGAGCCGCAATACAGCGATAAACAGTTGCGGGAGACGGAGGAACAAGAGGCGGCCGGAGCGAGCCGCATACAGCGATGAACAATTGCGGGAGACGGAGGAACAAGAGCGGCCGAGCGAGACCTGTACGAGCCCCACTACAGCGATAAACAGTTGTGGGAGACGGAGGAACAAGAGGCGGCCAGAGCGAGACATGTACGAGCCCCACTACAGCGATAAACAGTTGTGGGAGACGGAGGAACAAGAGGCGGCCAGAGCGAGACCTGTACGAGCCGCAATACAGCGATGAACAGTTGCGGGAGAGGAGGAACAAGAGGCGGCCGGAGCGAGACCTGTACGAGCCGCAATACAGCGATAAACAGTTGCGGGAGACGGAGGAACAAGAGGCGCCGAGCGAGACCTGTACGAGCCCCACTACAGCGATAAACAGTTGCGGGAGACGGAGGAACAAGAGGCGGCCAGAGCGAGACCTGTACGAGCCGCAATACAGCGATGAACAGTTGCGGGAGATGGAGGAACAAGAGGCGGCCGGAGCGAGACCTGTACGAGCCCCACTACAGCGATAAACAGTTGCGGGAGACGGAGGAACAAGAGGCGGCCAGAGCGAGACCTGTACAAGCCGCAATACAGCGATGAACAGTTGCGGGAGACGGAGGAACAAGAGGCGGCCGGAGCGAGACCTGTACGAGCCGCAATACAGCGATGAACAGTTGCCAGAGAAGGAGGAACAAGAGGCGGCCGGAGCGAGATCTGTACGAGCCACAATACAGCGATAAACAGTTGCGGGAGACGGAGGAACAAGAGGCGGCCGGAGCGAGACCTGTACGAGCCCCACTACAGCGATAAACAGTTGCGGGAGACGGAGGAACAAGAGGCGGCCAGAGCGAGACCTGTACGAGCCGCAATACAGCGATGAACAGTTGCGGGAGATGGAGGAACAAGAGGCGGCCGGAGCGAGACCTGTACGAGCCCCACTACAGCGATAAACAGTTGCGGGAGACGGAGGAACAAGAGGCGGCCAGAGCGAGACCTGTACAAGCCGCAATACAGCGATGAACAGTTGCGGGAGACGGAGGAACAAGAGGCGGCCGGAGCGAGACCTGTACGAGCCGCAATACAGCGATGAACAGTTGCCAGAGAAGGAGGAACAAGAGGCGGCCGGAGCGAGATCTGTACGAGCCGCAATACAGCGATGAGCAGTTGCGGGAGACGGAGGAACAAGAGGCGGCCGGAGCGAGACCTGTACGAGCCGCAATACAGCGATAAACAGTTGCAGGAGACGGAGGAACAAGAGGCGGCCGGAGCGAGACCTGTACGAGCCGCAATACAGCGATGAACAGTTGTGGGAGACGGAGGAACAAGAGGAGGCCGGAGCGAGACCTGTACGAGCCGCAATACAGCGATGAACAGTTGTGGGAGACGGAGGAACAAGAGGCGGCCAGAGCGAGACCTGTACGAGCCACAATACAGCGATAAACAGTTGCGGGAGACGGAGGAACAAGAGGCGGCCGGAGCGAGACCTGTACGAGCCGCAATACAGCGATGAACAGTTGCGGGAGACGGAGGAACAAGAGGCGGCCGGAGCGAGACCTGTACGAGCCGCAATACAGCGATGAACAGTTGCGGGAGATGGAGGAACAAGAGGCGGCCAGAGCGAAACCTGTACGAGCCACAATACAGCGATAAACAGTTGCGGGAGATGGAGGAACAAAAGGCGGCTAGAGCGAGACCTGTACGAGCCGCAGTACAGCGATGAACAGTTGCGGGAGACGGAGGAACAAGAGGCGGATAAGAAAACTAATAAGAAAACTAACAGATACAATAGGTGCCTCAGCCCCTTCGGGCTTGGCCCCTAAAAATAAAATAAATTTAAATATCCAAAAGCTACTGCATCCCTATCCTTTTAAAATACTACACTATAACAGTAACGGAGATAACACAGTATAGGGAGTAAACTCTATATTAGGAATCCATCTCATGAACGACCAAATTCTCTGCTATTGCTCACAGTTGCCTCATAATGTCAAGGAACTCTGTGTAAGTCCCTAGGTGCCGTGTAGGCAAGGTCACAGTACAGGAACATGCATTTACAAGAGGGTAGCATAAATTGTGCTCACCATATCGTAGCTGACAGTCATGATCAAATTCTATGTATATTTTAAATTTTTCTCGTTGTGCAGAAGTAATGGGAACATGTCCCTGACCAGTAACCCACTGCATGAAGCTGCTGACAGTGATCTGGTCTTGTTCTTGTTCTGCCGCTGCGTCTCCTTTAGTGCAGTCCTCCATTTCATCACCTGTTCGTTGTCATCCTCTCCTCTGCTCTTGTTACCACTGCTCCTGTTACGATCTACTCCCAGTCTAGGGTTGGGAGAGGGTAACAAACTTAAATAAAAATTAATTGAAACTTAAACGCAAACGTGGAGGGTTCCCTTCAGTCCTCTGCCCCAGAAATGTGAGTCAACTCTTGATATCAACAAAGAATAGGTTTATTGTACTTAAAGGGAAGAATAAGGGAATTCAATTTTCAGGAGATGGCCACCAAAACAACAAACAAAAAGGTTCTAACTGTTTGAGGAGGACTAAGGGTGTATTCACACCAGGAAAGTCCGATAGTTCACTTGCTTTGGTCCGGACCAAATAATTTTTTTTTCTTTTCTTTTGGTACGGTTCGCTTTCACACTGCTCTTTTTGCAAGTGAACCAAAATTTGTAAACAAAACCACACGTGTGCTAAGGTCGTCCATTCATTGGACAAGGATTCTCAAGTAGGGAAATCAGGAAGTGCAAAAAAGGCTCAGCATGGAGATATTTCGTACTGCAATATTTGAGGAGCTCTTTTCCAAAACGCGATAAATCCATTTCAATAGTTTTCAGGAAAATTACATTTTTTACCTAGACCCACACATCTTGTGAATATTCAATTTATCTTGTTAATAATGTTTTTTTTCCTCAGTCTGAACATGTTGAACAATGATTATTAAATTAAACAACAATATTGTTGATGATAAATTCAAAGTTAATTTTTTCTTCAAAACGCTATAAATCCACACAAAAAATGGATGATTTTGCCCACTTAATTAAGTTTTGTTTTGTAGAAAGCCTTTCTTTAAAGTGGATTTCGTTTTGTATAAATTGTATCTTAATTTTAATAATGTTTTCATTAACCAATTGCCTGAATTCAATAAATAAGCAGCAAATAGACAATATAATCATGACATGGAGGCGTCGCCGCCAGCACTTGCATTGCACGCGAGCTGGAGCGCATCTCATCATAAATTAACCGAAATTCAGCGTAGCCTATGCTTCACAGCAGACATGAGAAATTTATCTATATAGAAAGATTGAAATGTCTTTAAACGAAACAATTAAAAACGAAAATAAATAGCCTACTCTCTGATTATGCAATCCATTACACGCATTTCTCTCTATAGGCGCGTACAGAGATGCTGATCGTCAGTTTCATCTTTGCAGACACTGACACACAGAAAACAGTTGATTAATAAAAAATAAAATAAAAAATTCGATTTTCGAACGCTATTCGACTTTTGCTCTTTGATCGTCGAATGGCAGAAATTATAATATAGACAGAAACCTTTGGCAGCAGCATCTACCCCCATGTGTAGGTCTCACTGGCTCATCAAGGCCATCAAAAGTATTATCACCGTTTAAAGCACTCATTTTGAGGAATGAATGAACATAAACAAACCTCTGTTCAGCGCGCCGATGTTGGATTGCGTAACGCTCACTGAAGTCTGATTTGTCTAGGATTTATCGCGTTTAGGCTAAAAATAGGTTTGGCGCTTATCGCGGTTTGGAAAAGAACTGCATCTTGCAGTACATTTTAAACAAGGAAATATAGCGATTTGGCATGAAACATTGATGGAGCAGTGAATAGGTTCAGAACACAGCGCAGAAGACGGATAAGGTATAAAGTTTTCATTCATGGAGAGGGGCTATGTTCACAGATTCAAATATGAGATTCTTAATACTGCTAACGAGTGCTGTCAATGTTAACGCTTGCGATACAGTTTGTCCAGTTTAACGCAGCATCATCCTTCCCAGCAAGCAATTTTGCGTCTAAAAGACGTCTAATAGCCGTCAAAACACAGCCCAGACGTCTAGGCTAAAATAAGGCTAAATTTGGGCTGTCAGTGAAAATTTAAAAGACGTCTAACTATAGCCTAAGAATAGACGTCTAACCATAGCCCACGAATAGACGTCATCAATTAGACGTTTATTGAACGACTACATATATACGTCTAATAGACAGTGCATACGGGTCTAGGCTAAAACAAGGCTGAATTTGGGCTGTCAGTGAAAATCTAATAGACGTCTAAACGTAGCCCAAGAATAGACTAGTCATCAACTAGACGGCTATTAAACTACATATACATGTAATAGACCACAAAATGATGGTTAAAGGATTATTTTCACTCAAATATAACATGTTTTTATAAATGACAATCCATCCAAACAAATTAAATATAAAGGTTTTATTTAGAAAAAGAACATTAACAACTTACAAAAAGATCAAAACATAAAAATGACCAAATCAAATATTAAAAATACAATATAAAATTATTTTAAAAAAGGAACATCAACAACTTAAGATAATAAAATATAAAACTGTTGCTGCTGGGAATTTGGTCATCACAGCATCTGCCAAATAAGAAAAAAAAATTGCACAAGAAAAGCATTGTTGAGTTTAACCTCAAGTGTGCATGGACTAATACATTCACCTGTGTGTGTGTGTGTGTGTGTGTGTGTGTGTTCTGTTTAGGTTTTAATGCACATCTAATACAGCCAGATACTTTTTTATAATTGCTAATTTTATATAGCCAATAAGTTGTATTTTTATGCTGTATTATAAAATGAATTTGAAAATTTCAAACTTGAATGAATGAAGGCATTTTGAATGAAACTTCATCTTATGGTGCCTGTACAATGACAAATATTCTACTCTATTAGCTTATGCTCTCTCTGTATGTAACAAGCCATTGTTCAGACAAATTCAATATTATAGTTCAAATCAATGTTGAACTTTGTCAAAGATGAGAGCTTTAGTGAGGAAATGCTATTTTCATATCATAATGATCTAAAGAAAAGAGTAACATATATTTGGGGCTTTCATAACACTTTATAATAGGTTTGGATTCAGATCATTTGAGTTTAAGGGCACATGGAAACATTAGCCTACACGTGCATCATAATACACTGTTACCCACTAAAATGTACACGATTGCAACAACACATAACAAATAATTTAGCTAAAAATTAGCACATGTCAAAACGAAAACACAGATACTTACAAGACAAAAGTAGGAATGTCTTTTGCTTGTTCTCTTCGACCGACTGCTGAATGCAATGCTCGGAACGGCTCTGACTTGTTTACTGTTTCAAAAAATGCTGGAAATGTGTTTGTCGCGCGATCGCGACTATCAAGTCTCGTTGCCATCTAGCGGTTGAGAAATGTAATTGCATTTTTATTCAATTTAAAATAAAGAACGTCAAATAATATCATAGATTTTTTTTATGAATGTGTGGCAGCAAACATGAAGCTGTGTGGGCGAAAAACATGTAAACAATTTTAAGACTATTTTGGCTATAGCCAAGCCGTTAAACATAGACCACTAATGCCTGGATTTCACCGGGTGGGCTAAAAGCAGACTGCACGTAGCCCGTCCAATTCAGAGCTAAATCGTGACTACAGATCGACCATGTCATGAAATTACACTGGCACCTTGTAGATATTATTACCAATGCGATCATGATGGGATATCAACCATCTTGTGCGTTGCCTGTCCAACAATTAATTAAAACAACAATGAATCAGTTTCGACTATAAGTGGGCTACAAATAGCCGGCTGATATACGAGCTAGATCGTGTCTACGCACAGCCTCGATATAGAACATGTCAAAGAAATGAAACCAAACACCTTGCAATCACAGTTGACTTTGCTTACATGATGGAATATCATACATTTTTCAAGTTATTTTGGAAAAAATTACATTTAACCAGATTCAATGTTATTTTGGCTAGAAGTGGGCTACACATAGCCGGACTATATCGGGTCTACATTTAACCGAGACGTTGAAATGACGGCTATTGCTTGCTGGGGAGGAGTGAAAAAAGCGCAGGCAAGACGGACAGATTTCGCTTCTCGCAGTGGATCTGAGTCATCACCTGTGAGATCAAAGGCGGATATCGCGGGATTCACGGGATTCACGCTCGTGCACAGTGTTGCTAATAAACTGGATGTAATTTAAGTTCTGTTGCTTTTATATGAAAATAAATATAATGAACAAGACACCCAAAGTACTTGTTATTTAATTCCATTCCAAATGAGTGTTTATCAATCATTTGTTCTTTAATACAGACATAAGCTGTGTGTGTTTTTATATAATAAAATGACATTGCATAACCCATAGAGATCGCACTGTCCAAGAGTTTGGGAATATTCACACATAACATATACACATAAAACATGATATCCGAGTTTTTAAATCAAACATTTTAGTAGAGAACAATACATCACGGTTGTTTAAACCAATGAGCATTAAGCTGTGTCGTCAGCAAGTCGTTTCCCATCATGCTTTTGATCAGCGCAGTCGGTGGAGAGCAACTGCGCGCGACTGCAGAATCCGGCACGTGCGGCTTGCGCTCGCGAGAGCTTTTTGACACACGTCAGCATGACATCAGAGCAAGGCGGACCGCTCTCGGACACATTTCTAACTGGCATGCATTACGCGCTGATCACCGGTGATCGGTTCTGCGCAGATTTTGCTCATCTCAAACAAGCCTACTTATAGTCCGCTCAGCATGAACCCTTCAGGTTCAAAAATGCATTTTTTTTTTCATGAAACACAAAGGTAGGCATAGTTATTTTTCTATTACACATAAAACCAACCCAGGCTCATTGGAAATACGTTACTCTGCCTACATTTTTGCAAAACCTGAAATACGTACCTCCAGGTACGTTTCCCTGCACTTTTCGGGTGAAACGTCCACTAGAGGCGCTAAGTGGTATACATTTTTATCCGTTCAAGATGCGTGTTTATTAAAGGTTATAAAAGCGACAATATCAGTAAATGATGTTCAGACTTCTCAGTATACACTCATTTTACTATCAATTAGGTATTTGTCCCACGCTTTTGAAGTGCCAAGGATGCGTGACTGCAGATGTCCGATGAGCATACTTCTGGATCGCACTTCTCCGAGGTAACTTGCGTGTTTACCGAAAGAGTATGGTATTGCCTCCAATGCCTCGCAAACGGAACAATGAATTCTAAAGAAATGCATTTGTATGTTTTAGTTTTCTGTGTTTTATTGAAATTAAACGGCAGGGAATCGCGAGAAAGCGACCGTGTTGATTACGTACCAAACTGCACAAAACTATTTGGCACTATTCTTGAACGACGTCGGACTCGGCGAGCAATTATTAATTTGTATAACGTTAGGTATGTGTCTCTGTAGTCTCACTACCGAGTATGAGTTAACTGTAAGCAGAATATATAATAAGATATCGAAGGCATAAAGAATTAGTTTAGCCAGAACGTTATGAATTTACGTTTCAGTCAGGTGATTGTTATGTACTCCGTGAAACGTACAGGAAGATTAGTAGCTTGTGGGCAGTGGACACCCTACTTCAATTAACCCTGGTACATAACATATTATATTAACCACATAATCTCAGTTGATCTGTCCTTTTGTTTTCAGTAAGCTTGCTTCTCTGCAGATTTTGGAAATTTCTCTCGTGTTACTAATATGCCTAACATAGGCATAATACATTAAATGCTTATTTTTTAAATGATAAATTATTATATTTAAATAATTCATTGTTGTTGTTTTTCAGTGCACATGCAAACTTAAATGCCATCTTTTATCATTTGGAAACGGATCTCTTTATTCTGGGTTTACTTTAAAAAAAAGTAATTTTAACTTGATATTGCATTGTTCTGTCGTCATTTGATCGCTTTTTATTTATTTTATTTTATTGTAATGTTATTATGTCGGTCTTATATTGCCAGGGAAGCTGGATTGCTTTGCTGTTTATTGATATTTCTTCAATTATATTTTATCAGTAGGAAATCGCGCTGAAGAAGTCTCGTTCCGAACACATCGCGATATTTGGCATCAGTCACGTGTGCCAGGTGTTGGTAAGTCGTAAATACCAAATACGCTGTCCTAATAATGTTTGATATAATGTATTTTCTGTTTGTCGATATTAATCAGATTAGCTCACATTCAGTCACTGCATTATATCTGTCATCTCCACGGAGGCTTTGCGTTTCATTGCGTTCTAATTCAAAACAGGGTGATTAAACACCGTCTGTCACGTGACGTGCTATAGGCCTAGACCTGGCTTAATCATATTCATATCAGGTTTAAAGACAAGTAGTACAATTAATTCCAAAGTTGTATTTGTAGTAGAAGCACAGTAAAAACAACACTTGCTTTTACCACAGTGACATTAGTTTTAATGTGATAGGCTAAGTGTAGTAAAAAGACAGTAATCACAAAACTTACCATGCTTTTACCACACTATTGGTAGTTTTAATGTGATACTTATTGTAAATGTACAGTAACCACAACACTTACCATGCTTTTAATGCTTAATAATGTAACATACAATATTTGTAAGGTAAATCAATACTTTTTCCTTTAAATAATCCTATATATTATACATAATGATATTTTCTTATCTCTTTTTTCAGCTGAAAAGACCAAAGAGGCCTTTCGGACTCAGTCAGCCCATTACTGTTTGAGGACAAGTTAACGGAGGAGACGGAAAGCTGCGAAGGCAAATATTCGCAATGGTATGTATGTATGTATGTGTTGGTTTTAACCCTAAAACAAACATTTTATCCAGCATTTGTTGTTTCTTAAACCTTTTCTCACAAAACCCATTGCCCAATCAGTACAAACATAGTCTCAAAGTCTTAATAATTCACAAGATTTAACAAGTTATACGATACTCGTACATATTTGTATATTTTTACACAATTGCTGCTTTTACTCCTAATGCTGTCATTGGCTACTGCCTCAATTCCTGTACATATTTATCACAATATTTGTAAATCAGTTGCCCCTCTTTTTGGAAAGTAGCCGGATGTACCACACACTGTCAGAAAGTTTATATTAATTGCATTGTATTCATTAAAATATATGGATAAAGACAGAGGTAAAGTGATGTAATGAATGAACGTTTATCTAATTGCATAGCAGTAAGATACTATAATTTAATGGCAGTTATTTTTACCTTAAAACTTGCTAACATTTGTTCTGAGTTCTCCAGAGCCCCCAGACAATGCGATTTGTAACAATCATGTTAGTTTTTTTAGACGCATTTACTATCACTTTTATTATTTAATGTTTTAATACAGTTGTGCAGTTTTGAAGGGGATAGGCTATATGGCTTTTTTTTTTTTTTGCCAAAATTATTAACGATATTTATAGGCTACAGGTTTATTAAAAACGTTTTATGTAAAATTCACATTAAAGAAGACATTTCGCAGTTTCATTCATGTTGAAAACATGAAAACGTGCCATAATTTAGTGGAAGATTGCTGCCATCAATTCCCAAACAAACACTTTTGCTATGCTCAATGAATAGTTTGTGCATGAATGACATTTGGATGATGACATCACTGTTTTATCCAGAGCGGCTATATAAATTGAATATTTTTTTTTTTTTATTACAGCAAAATAAACCATCACTGAACATACTTAAACTGGATTAACACTATTTTCTTCTAGATCTGCTGTACAGGAGAAGCAAACTTTGTTGCATTATTTTCCTGTTATCACTGTAAAGCTGCCTTGAAATAGTATTGTAGGCTAAAAAGCGCTATATAAAAATAAAGGGGACTTGACTTGAATGCTAGATGTAATGCTCTTGCTATATATATATATATATATAGGCCTATAGACCAAATAATCACAAACACAATGATGGGGTGAAATGGGCTGTAATGCATGGGG
The DNA here is from genome assembly GCA_036326025.1 of Chrosomus eos. NCBI lineage: Eukaryota > Metazoa > Chordata > Actinopteri > Cypriniformes > Leuciscidae > Chrosomus > Chrosomus eos. The sequence continues at coordinate 9,806 of JAZAVI010000400.1, read as the reverse complement.
CACCAGGTAAAATCTTGCCTAGGGCAGCAAATTGGCCGCCCCTTCCTGTCTGTTCATGTTCCAATTATACATGATGTCTCTCCACACCTCATAACCTACCTCTGTTTGCAAGAGTGGAAAAGCTGATCTGACTTGTCACATGACATCAGATACTCGATTATTTTGTCATAATCAGATCAGTTACACTGTTGATAACTGTCCCGTTTGCATGTAAATCATGTTATTTTTAAACGAGTTCATATGATTATTGCTTGCTATTAAATACATACTTTTATTCATAGAAATGCCCACATATCAGTGAACCTATTATATAGAAATGCTTTTAACATTTATTTTTGCGACACTCTTTACAGAAATAAATCCTGAATATTGTTGGCTATTGCCACAAATATACCCACGCGACTCGTGACTGGTTTTGTTATCCAGGGTCACATGGGTAAAACTGTTTTTGTTCAGTACTTATATTATGTGTTGCAATATTATATATTTATATAATACTTCAATGTGTATATTATATAATGTACTGACTGCTGCTATGTAAATTTAAAAAAGGAACAGGCAACTCCTTTTTGAGGTGGAGAGTTTACCTCCAACCCTAACTGAGCATACATCTGAAAATTTTAACCAAAGTCTTCAGGTTTACTTATAGACAGAAAGGCAGGAGGGTTTGATGTTAGAGCTAAATCTGCAGGACAGGGGACGCTGAGGGCCAGAGTAGCCCATCACTGCTGTAAATAACACAGAATATAAGCTGACCTGACTGTCCATTAAACAACTTAATTTGAATTGTTTGTGTTTTTTGTTTTAATTTCAGAGCAGGACTGGAGAACGCCTGACAATGGGATGTTGAGACTTCTTCCTCTGGTTGAGAAAAAGCTACACCACATCAGTGATCACATCTTCTGTTCATCTGTTGTACTGTAGGGTACAACTGAACAAACTGTTTAGACGAGGAAGAAGAACATGAACATGATAGAGACATGTACAGGGAAGAGCAAGAAACCAGTTTACTTTTCCAACACAATATCAAATCTGTTTTCTGTATCATAGGTGACTGAATATAATTCTCTGGCACTCATTTTGTGGCTTTAGCAGCTGTGAATGGATTAATATGATGTTAATATATTTTGAAGACACATTTTTATTTATCTTGAATCTCATTTGTCTTTATGCTACTTTATCAACTTTATGCCGTGACCTGCAATAAATTGTGTAATAAAGTATGGTGAATATTGTGTAATGAAGTGGTGTTTGGTGCAGTAAATAAATTGATTTGAGAAATTTTTATTTCTTATTTCTTTAGTTTATACATAATTTAAAACCAACTGCATGTATTCAATAATTATAATTATTTTACGTATGACATACAAATTTAGATCTGGTAAATGATATTTGGGACAACAATGCAACAAAAGGTCAAGTCAAGAATATTTGTATAGCGCTTTTCACAATACAGATTGTATCAAAGCAGCTTCACAGTTTTAATTAAAATAATAATAAAACATCCACGTTTGGAAATGCAGATTAATAGTATTATTGATTGATTAAATTAAATTGAATATCCCCAACTGAGCAAGCCAAAGGCAACAGTGGCAAGGAACCGAAAAACTCCATCAAATGACCTACTGGTGACCTAAAACTCCATCAGGTGACCTACTGGTGACCTAAAACTCCATCAGGTGACCTACAGTACTGGTGTCCTAAAACTCCATCAGGTGACCTACTGGTGTCCTAAAACTCCATCAGGTGACCTACTGGTGTCCTAAAACTCCATCAGGTGACCTACTGGTGTCCTAAAACTCCATCAGGTGACCTACAGTACTGGTGTCCTAAAACTCCATCAGGTGACCTACAGTACTGGTGTCCTAAAACTCCATCAGGTGACCTACTGGTGACCTAAAACTCCATCAGGTGACCTACTGGTGACCTAAAACTCCATCAGGTGACCTACAGTACTGGTGTCCTAAAACTCCATCAGGTGACCTACTGGTGTCCTAAAACTCCATCAGGTGACCTACTGGTGTCCTAAAACTCCATCAGGTGACCTACTGGTGTCCTAAAACTCCATCAGGTGACCTACAGTACTGGTGACCTAAAACTCCATCAGGTGACCTACAGTACTGGTGTCCTAAAACTCCATCAGGTGACCTACTGGTGTCCTAAAACTCCATCAGGTGACCTACTGGTGTCCTAAAACTCCATCAGGTGACCTGAAAGGTGCACATGCATGTATGCCAGTTTTCAGTGAAATAAAGGGAAGTGAATAACAAAAGGGCTGCAGTGGGCTATCTTGCTATAAACAGTTCAAGCTTAATTGAACATGATCCATGTTGACCATTCTAGTAAATATCTATTGCATTTAAAATAAAAGAATAGACATTACTGTTGTCAGGCATATAAGCAGCAATCAGAGGGGGTGAAAAGGAAATGTTGGCACTGTTTTTTGTTGTTTTACTGAATAGTGCATTATCCCTGTGTAATAGTAATAGTGTGTGTAGATCTGTGTAGATTGAACTGCCCTTCCACCCCCAGGGGCCCAGGAATGGCCCCCAGAAGAGCAAAAAAGATTTTTCATTTATTTATTTTTTACATTTCAAATGGCTGTAACTTAAAGTCCGGTTAGTGTATCAAAGAGAAAATTGGCAGGATAACTGCTTATGCTTTATTTAATAAATAATGTTGGGCACAGTTTTCAGACATATATGGAAAGCTGGCAAAAAGGTTATTTTTGAAAGTGTTCATGGTAAAATATAAAATTTCAGCCTGTCCCTCATATATGTCATAAAGGTTTGCACAATGAACAAATTTAGATATCCAGTTGTCCATTAAAGATATTATTGATTTAACATTTATTGTTTCATTACTAAACGTTTTAAACTACATTACCCACATATCTCTGTCATTCTATCAATGGAACAGGAAACGTGGTGCTGTAGTTCATTCAAATGTGCTTAGGGTTAGGGTTAGGATTTCGGTAAAGGAGAGATTTCTCACAACATAGAGACACTTTATAGTTAACTTAATGTATAACTAACTTAACAATAACACCAAAACATACTTTGTAACATGAAACGCCGTGTTATATGGTTTAAAAGGATGGTCCAATCACAGCGAGTTCTGCGATAAAGTCACAGCCAATAACAACCCAGCTGAACAAATCCGTCACACTTACTTGCCCATTTATGGTAAACGATGACAGAGCTCTTCTGGTTCCGGTTGCAGGATAGATACTTTATATTTAATATTTCGGCTGTTAAACATTCATTCCTTCTAAATAAATTATAAAAATCACATTTAAAAACAAAACACTCCTTTGTGTGGTTACCATCCAACAACGAGTTCACATGATCAATGACACTAATGTGCCTATTTGATTAGAGACTGATGCATAAATACATTTGAATAAATAAAATACTTTTTTCTAAGCAATGGCCTACAGCAGTATGTTAATTAAAGATGAGTACATGTACTAAAGTGGTTCTAACATTTACAGTGTATGTATAGTATATCAAATGTATATCAATTATATTCAAATAAATGTAACAAAAGCACAATGAATGCACACAATTTTGAAAGCATATTCCAATATTTAATGTCAAACTGTTTAAAGACCAATGTAGTGCCAAAACTACTGCACAACAGTGTAAAAATCAGTTAATTATAAATAAAAAAATATCCAGATACAGGGGCAATCTATTATAGTGACACATACAGTAACGTTAAAAAACATTGCTATGATGACGTTATATTTGTACAAACCAAGAGATGAGATTCAACTTTGTTTTGTGAAAATATATTTGTTTCTCTTTCTATGAACAAATAGGCAAACCGTAAGCACAACATTTTACATTCTCAACTTTAATTCTATATCCTTGTGATTATTGGTCACTTTTATTGTAACTAAATGAAAGGCAACTTAAAATAGTGGATTATTATACATGTCAGCAATATAATAATCCAGTATGTCAAGTGTGTAATTTCTGTAATATTCTTTTAGCACCAAAAAGAATTCCAAAAATATTGATAGTTTTCAAAAGGTTTTTCAAAAACACTCTCACTATCTTCAATTGTTTGGACAAACACCTGCAATGGATGGCAATGAATATGTCCTTTACCAAAACTCCTGATGAGTACTGACGCTTATTTGATAAAGGCATTAGGCAGATATCAAGTACAGTTTATGAAGCTGAAACATAATGCTTTATGGGAAATAATGACTATAATGACAGATAAATTACTGTTTTCAATATTGGTTCTGCATAATATCAAAGAGATCCTGGAGGAGTGGGACTTCACATGAAGACTTTCAGAAACTGTGACAGAGCAAAGGCTGCACCTCGCTGGACACATCCCACACACGCCCAAACAACAACACCCGAAGACACTTATGAAGAGGACACCACCAGGAGGATGCAGGAGACAGGGATGACCAAGGAAGACACGGAGGCAGATGTTTCACGAAGATCTGAAGAATGTCAGTGTCCCATGGGAAGATGTGGAGAACCTGGCCACAGATCGAATACGTTGGAGGACACTTGTTGCCCAATGTGCCCAGCACAGGACTTGATGATTATGATGATGTGAGTTTATCCATAACTGTAGGATTTATTTCTGTAAAGAGTGTCGCAAAAATAAATGTTAAAAGCATTTCTATATAATAGGTTCACTGATATGTGGGCATTTCTATGAATAAAAGTATGTCTTTAATAGCAAGCAATAATCATATGAACTCGTTTAAAAATAACATGATTTACATGCAAACGGGACAGTTATCAGCAGTGTAACTGATCTGATTATGACAAAATAATCGAGTATTTGATGTCATGTGACAAGTCAGATCAGCTTTTCCACTCTTGCAAACAGAGGAAGGTTATGAGGTGTGGAGAGACATCATGTATCATTGGAACATGAACAGACAGGGACCAATTTGTAACAATTTTAATGAATACAATGCAATTAATATAAACTTTCTGATAAACTTTCTGACAGTGTGTGTGACATCCGGCTACTTTCCAAAAAGAGGGGCAACTGATTTACAAATATTGTGATAAATATGTACAGGAATTGAGGCAGTAGCCAATGACAGCATTAGGAGTAAAAGCAGCAATTGTGTAAAAATATACAAATATGTACGAGTATCGTATAACTTGTTAAATCTTGTGAATTATTAAGACTTTGAGACTATGTTTGTACTGATTGGGCAATGGGTTTTGTGAGAAAAGGTTTAAGAAACAACAAATGCTGGATAAAATGTTTGTTTTAGGGTTAAAACCAACACATACATACATACATACCATTGCGAATATTTGCCTTCGCAGCTTTCCGTCTCCTCCGTTAACTTGTCCTCAAACAGTAATGGGTTGACTGAGTCCGAAAGGCCTCTTTGGTCTTTTCAGCTGAAAAAAGAGATAAGAAAATATCATTATGTATAATATATAGGATTATTTAAAGGAAAAAGTATTGATTTACCTTACAAATATTGTATGTTACATTATTAAGCATTAAAAGCATGGTAAGTGTTGTGGTTACTGTACATTTACAATAAGTATTACATTAAAACTACCAATAGTGTGGTAAAAGCATGGTAAGTTTTGTGATTACTGTCTTTTTGCTACACTTACATCACATTAAAACTAATGTCACTGTGGTAAAAGCAAGTGTTGTTTTTACTGTGCTTCTACTACAAATACAACTTTGGAATTAATTGTACTACTTGTCTTTAAACCTGATATGAATATGATTAAGCCAGGTCTAGGCCTATAGCACGTCACGTGACAGACGGTGTTTAATCACCCTGTTTTGAATTAGAACGCAATGAAACGCAAAGCCTCCGTGGAGATGACAGATATAATGCAGTGACTGAATGTGAGCTAATCTGATTAATATCGACAAACAGAAAATACATTATATCAAACATTATTAGGACAGCGTATTTGGTATTTACGACTTACCAACACCTGGCACACGTGACTGATGCCAAATATCGCGATGTGTTCGGAACGAGACTTCTTCAGCGCGATTTCCTACTGATAAAATATAATTGAAGAAATATCAATAAACAGCAAAGCAATCCAGCTTCCCTGGCAATATAAGACCGACATAATAACATTACAATAAAATAAAATAAATAAAAAGCGATCAAATGACGACAGAACAATGCAATATCAAGTTAAAATTACTTTTTTTTTAAGTAAACCCAGAATAAAGAGATCCGTTTCCAAATGATAAAAGTTGGCATTTAAGTTGGCATGTGCACTGAAAAACAACAACAATGAATTATTTAAATATAATAATTTATCATTTAAAAAATAAGCATTTAATGTATTATGCCTATGTTAGGCATATTAGTAACACGAGAGAAATTTCCAAAATCTGCAGAGAAGCAAGCTTACTGAAAACAAAAGGACAGATCAACTGAGATTATGTGGTTAATATAATATGTTATGTACCAGGGTTAATTGAAGTAGGGTGTCCACTGCCCACTAGCTACTAATCTTCCTGTACGTTTCACGGAGTACATAACAATCACCTGACTGAAACGTAAATTCATAACGTTCTGGCTAAACTAATTCTTTATGCCTTCGATATCTTATTATATATTCTGCTTACAGTTAACTCATACTCGGTAGTGAGACTACAGAGACACATACCTAACGTTATACAAATTAATAATTGCTCGCCGAGTCCGACGTCGTTCAAGAATAGTGCCAAATAGTTTTGTGCAGTTTGGTACGTAATCAACACGGTCGCTTTCTCGCGATTCCCTGCCGTTTAATTTCAATAAAACACAGAAAACTAAAACATACAAATGCATTTCTTTAGAATTCATTGTTCCGTTTGCGAGGCATTGGAGGCAATACCATACTCTTTCGGTAAACACGCAAGTTACCTCGGAGAAGTGCGATCCAGAAGTATGCTCATCGGACATCTGCAGTCACGCATCCTTGGCACTTCAAAAGCGTGGGACAAATACCTAATTGATAGTAAAATGAGTGTATACTGAGAAGTCTGAACATCATTTACTGATATTGTCGCTTTTATAACCTTTAATAAACACGCATCTTGAACGGATAAAAATGTATACCACTTAGCGCCTCTAGTGGACGTTTCACCCGAAAAGTGCAGGGAAACGTACCTGGAGGTACGTATTTCAGGTTTTGCAAAAATGTAGGCAGAGTAACGTATTTCCAATGAGCCTGGGTTGCATAAAACACTATGTGTTACACTAGTCTACACTAACCACAGCCTCCGAAGCACCGCTGTAGGTCGACTCTCCGATGCTGGACTGGAGAGCCGTCAAATAATGTCTGTGACAGGCCATCGATGCGAGAGCAGTCTGCGGCATGTCTTCACCTGTCAACATTTGGTTTACAAAATCCGGGAGATTTGTCTAGGGGGGGGGGGGGGGGTGGGGGGGGGTTTACAAATTTGCAACTTGTAACGAGTGGAAATAAGGTGCGGCCCCTTTAAGAGCTGTGCGCTCCTTGTTGAACTGTCGGCAGTATTGTATTGTGTGTGCCTCGAACACCCCTTTTACTGTCTATGCGAACACCCCGTATATGCGGGTAATTTATGTTTGATGCTAATTTTTATCTTATTTTGTTTACTAAGTAACGAGTACACGTTTCACGAGTTCGATTTGGGAATAAAGTGCGAGTTGTGAGATGCCAATCGCCTCCGTGAGTCTGTCTGGCCTCTTCAGTTGTGTGCTATCCCTATTCTTCCTGAAGCGACACGTTAACTGTAGGCTACTTCAGTTTCTTTGCGGGGACACCGCCTTCACCTGCCATCATGTCTATCGGCTCGCTTTCGGGTTAAACTTTCCGCGAATGCGCAACTGGGTTATAGGTTGCCAGGTTGAGGTGACAAATGGGTTGAAATTGTAAATGGTCTGTGGATTGTGTGAATATAATGCATTTGATCAAATCTGGCAACTGGTCAACATTAGACAAACATATTGGTTCGATTATTCATAAAGGAGTTTGGGCCATACAAAATACGGGAGTTTCCCGGGAGAAATAACAAACCGGGAGGGGTCCGGGAGATAGGGCTAAAAAACGGAAGAAACCCGGGAAAAACGGGTGTGTTGACAGGTATGGTCTGCGGGCTTACTGGACTCGTCAGTCCGTGAGAGACTGAAGATGAAACAACGAAGTCGCTCATTGTTGTATTAGTAGGCTATGTAATATCTAACTAACGTTAGATGTTTGTTTTGATGGAGCAAATCAACGCGTTCTCACCCCAACGTGTCATCTAACTGACGCTAAAGGGTGCCTAAAGCGTCGGATATTGAAGCATGGTCAAAATGATTCCCAAGGCGTCAGTAAGATGACGCCTTGGGGTGAGAACGGGCTGAGCAAATTGTTAACGGATACTTTGACTGCCTGTTGCTATGGTTACTCACAGCTGTTGTAGGAGGCGCATTTATTTAGTAATTTCGAATGGTAAACAGGCAGCTTCACCAGAACTACTTTACTAGGTGTCCTCTATCACTTTTTAACGGACACCCTGCAGCCAATCAGAATCGAGTATTCACCCAGACCATGGTATAAATGTAATTTATTTGACAGGAAACAGTATGATATTAAAGCAATCCCACAATCTATAATTCAGATGTCTTTCAACATATCTCAAAGTAATGTAACCCCCTGACTTCCTATGCTTTTGTGAGCATCTGAACATTTACTGGTTACTGAATTCGTACTCATCATAGTTAAACTCTTTCTGGACAAATATTGTGTTTCCAGCTGCACTCTTCCCAACACAAGTTTTACCCAGAAGAACAATCCGTCTGGATAAACGATCGGCAACAGGAATATTCAGTCTCCCATTTTTCATCCATGCGGATGCCTGTGATGCAGGCCTGGGAGATGCGTTGATGCAGAAAGATGAAAATGGTAGAGATGTTGCTGCCTATGCGAGTCGAGCCTTACATAAAGCCGAGAAGCCTTATTCCACACCTGAAAAGGAGTGCCTTGCTGTTATTTGGGCCCTTGAGCACTTTAGACCTTACGTTGAGGGTCTCCACGTCACCATCTTCACTGACCACAGTGGACTTCAGTGGTTAATGTCCCGTCTGAATTCCACTGGCCGTATCGCTCGTTGGTCTCTCCGCCTTCAGGATTTCGATTTCGACATTGTTCACAAGCCTGGTGATCGAAACAAAGTGCCTGATGCCTTGTCTAGAAATCCACTAGATGTTGAGGAGTCGCCGATGGATATACTCCCTGAGTACGCTGTGATTGGTGGTCTTGATCTTTGAACACTCTCTTCTGTGACTCTTACATATCGTTATATGTTATACGATATCAGACAGCTCCAACTGGATGATCCAGTCACAGGTGAACTTCTCCGTAAAATGGAGGCTGCGCTTGAAAAGGATGACACTGATGAATGCTCTGAGTATTCCATTCAGGATGGTCTGTTATACTTCAATGATCCAAAACATGCTTGCGGTATCCAACCTTTGAAAGAATTGAAGTTGTACACTCCAGAGTCGCTCAAAGGTACCTTGCTAAAGTATTATCATGATCATCCTACGGCAGGTCATCTGGGAATTACTAAGACTTTAGCCCGACTGAGAATGAGATTCTTCTGGCCCAAAATGGCATCAGAATTGAAGAAATATGTGACATCCTGTACAGTTTGCCACCTGACGAAACCAAGCTAAAGAAAGCCTTCCGGTCTGATGGTTCCGATCCGGCCTCAGAAGCCTTGGGAGTATGTGGGTGTTGACTTCGTTGGCCCTTTGCCTCCTACATCCAGAGGAAATGCTCACATCTTGGTGTTTGTTGACTACTTTTCAA